>PVLA01016997.1:0-18845 GCA_004027455.1 Hydrochoerus hydrochaeris
TACATGCAGTTATATCCCTTAGAGCACTTTCTTTTCCTCTCTTTTTTACAATAGCAATTACACATTTTGGTTTTATTACACTTGTAGTTCTTATTTACTTTTTACACTAGAGACACAATATGATATTTATAAATATGATTCTTATTTATTTCACTAATGAGGATAGTCTCAAGTTGTCTCCATTTACCTATGAAGGCCCCAAGATCATCCTTTTTTATAGCTGAGTAATATTCCATTGTATAAAAATGCCACATCTTTTTCATCCACTCAGCAGTAGCTGGACATCTTGGTTGTTTCCAGGATTTAGCTATCACAAATTTTGCCTTTACGAACATGGGTGCACATATATCACTGTGATATGAACTTTTCAGTTCTTTGGGGAAAATACCCAGGAGGGGAATAGCTGAATTGAATGGGGCTTCCAATCCTAGTCTTTGCAATCAGACACATTTTAAAAAACTGGTTTCCAGAGGCAAAGGCATGCTTATTCTTAACATTTCACAACTTGAACATTATAACACAAGTTAAACAATGCCTAAGAAACAGTAGTAAGTCTAGCAACATTATATTACATTAGAAACATAATATTCCCCCATCTCCCAAAGATTGATGCACGTCCCTTTACACAAAAGGCTTTTAGTCCATCTGCAGCAGTTGCCAAGGTCCTCCTGACTGTTTCAGCATTGCTGAAAAGTCCAAGTCCCAAATCTCCTCTGAGAAAACTCCTAGTAGCAAAGTCTTGCACAAACGAAAACAAAGTTAAACACTTCCAACATTCAATGACACAGATAAACATTTTCACTCCAAAAGTTACAGAATACAAAGAATTGGGACTAAAGCAAGTCCAAAATCCAGCAGGGCAAACATTAAGTAATGTAGTTCCATGTCCAGCATCTAGACAAATTTTGAGCTCCAAAGGTATGGCTCTCTTCTCGTGGCACTTCTGGTGTTAAAGGCTCCCACAGATTCTCTCTTAGGCCCACTCTGCTCTCTCCTTGCAGTTTTCCTTAAGTGACCCATATTCTTGGCTTTTCCAAATTTCTAGGGTCTCTACTGCACTTTTGAATTCATACTTACAGCTTCCCACATTGCCCTCTCAAGGGCACATTACCTGGCTTCTCAGGCCTTCTGAGTTCAGGTGGAAGCCTTTTTAACCCCATAACTCTTGCATTCTGCAAGCACCTAAAACTAGTACCACGTGGATAATGTCAAGGTCTGCCGCCAACTTGTCAAGTTTTCCTCTCTCTTGACTGTAGGGGTCAAGTGCCTGAAGCACTGTGCACTCTGAATCCATTTTTGAGGAACAAAATTTTCTGTGCTGCCATTATTTTCGAACATTATTCTCTGTGGCTTTCTCCTCAAATCAAAATCTTTACTTTTGCAGTTTTGAGGCTGCAAAGGCTGAAGACTTACTGCTTCTCATGATGTTCTCAGGACTTCTTATCTATTCTCCTTTTCCTTCTCAACAACCAAGATCTCCTCAGCTGTCTTCATAGTTCACAACTTTACTGGAGCTCCCTTTCTGGCCAACTGACATTTTAAACCACCCTAATGGGCTCTTTGCTCTTGATTTTCGACATAAAAGCCGCAAACAATAGCCATGCCACAGCTTCAACATTCAACTGCCTTGAAATTTCTTCTGCCAGATTAATTAGTCCACTTCCCTTAATCTCAGTCTCAGGCAAAGTCTCTGGACATGTCGAAATACAGACAAACTTTTTGCTAAACCATAATATACATCATCTGGAGTCCAGCATCCAATGTAGTCCTTCCCAGCAGAAACCTGAATCTAGTGTTTACAGGCAGGATTTCTATCTGCCTTCTTGTCTTATGAGCTCTGACCAGAATCTCCCATACAGAACAGCCTACTCTAGCTCTTCTCTTCCAGGAAACATCTCTGAACACTTCCAAACTCTTCCCACAAGCCATTTCCAAAGGCTCTTGAATCACGTGGTCAGGTATAGTCACAATGATCCCAATTCTCTGGTACCAAATTCGGTCTTAGTTACTTTTCTTGCATTGTTGGGACAAAATACCCAACACTCAAAATGAAGGAAGAAGAGAGATCTGTTTAGCTCACAGTTTGTGGAGGTTTCAGCCTATAATCAGCTGACTTCAATGTAAAATGGTATGCCACAAGGGCAACACTTCAAGGTGGCAGGAGACAGAAAGAGCTGTAAGAGCAAAAGTTGGAGAGCAAGCCTCTTTTTTTCCATTACATTGTAAGCAGGTTATCCACCATACCACTTCCCTGCTGTCCTCTTGCACAGGCTGAAGATGTTTCAAAGGAAGGACCCTAGCTCCCTGCTCAATCACTTAGTTAAACTTCTGACCTTCTCAAGTTGACATGCTGTATCAACCTAACTCCCTTCCCCAGGATGTACTGAATCAGATTATCTGGAGACAGGATTCAGGGATTTGTATTTTTGCAAACTTTCAAGATGAGTTTGAATGAGGCACATTGAAACTTGAGAATCATTATTCTTTAAATTATTGTAATTTTAGTATTGGTTCCATGATACCAACTCTCACATAAGTGAAATCAAAATCACTTGGGGTATGGTTCAGTATCTGCTTACCAATATCGCTCCATCTCTTGTTCTACCTCTCTCTCCTCATTCTCTGGTAACTACTATTCTGCTCTCAATTCCTCCGAGCCCAGCCTGTTTTGATTCTACACATGTTGATGTTATACATTATTTGTTTTTTGTTTTCCTTAGCATTATGATTCCTGGCTCCATGATGTTACAAAAGTCAAGCTGGATACAAGGAATGAGTTCTGACATACTGTTACACAGAAAAGTGATTATAGTTAAGAGTTTTGTGTAGTAAAATACAAAAGTAGTGAGAGGAGAGGATTTTGAATGTACTCCTCACAAAGAAATGGTACATAATTGAGACTGTGGGAAGCTAGATATCTTGATATGGTAATTACACAATTATGCATGTACCAAACCACCACCAGAAAGATGTACTGTTATTTTCTTTCAATTGGAAAATAAGCATAAAACTGAAAAAAATATCACTTGTGGCCAGCATTATTTACAATTGTGAAAAAGTGAAAATAATCCAAATGTCCACTGGTAGATAAAGCGATCAACAAATTGTGGAATATCTCTACAACAGAATATTATTCAGTATTAAAAAGAAATGAAGTGCTGACACATGATACAATATAAATAAATCTTAAAAACTATGCTAAGTAAAAAACAACAAACGCAAAAGGAAATATATTTTATGATTCAATTTGTACAAAGAAATCAGAACAGGCAAATATGCAGAGGCAGAAACCACATTAGTGGTTTCCAGGAGCTTCTAGATAGTGATGGGAATTTGCACATTGCAATGGGAACCTCAGCAGGGGCTGGAGATTCTGCCACTTAGTAGGTGGGGAGGGGCCAAAAAGCTGGAGAGCTCAAGTGCCTACTGATGTGATTGCATTTGAGCATAGCAGCTAGGGGTTGGGGGCTGCGTGTATGAGATATGGCTTTCCATGTTTTGGGACTAGAGGTGTTGGTCGCACAACACTGTGAATATACTAAATGCCACTGAATCATACACTTTAAATTGGTTAACTTTTAACTAAGTGACTGTTACCTCAGTATAGAATTCATTTTAAAAAGCACTTGAGGATATATCTGGGGTAGAACTCAGGGCTCAGAATTATAAAGGGAACCTCGGGAGCTACTTCTCAGGCAAGGCTAGTTTTGGATGCCCCATCTGAGCTAGAAAAAAAGCTGCAGATATCCGTAAGGAAGACAGGGCCTATAAAAACTTTATGCACCTTTAACTTAGACATAGACTGTGTGTTGATTCTTGCCATTATTTCCTATACCATTAGAATCCTGTGAGGATTAATAGGGGAGCACAGCTACTCATATACCCTTGACAGAATAAAAGGTCCTCCTGTAGTGAGAGTGGTTGTCCTCTTCCACTGAGCATGCAGCTTTGGGGAGGGATGCACATGGAGCAGTGAGGCAGGGGACACTTGCATAGCCAGCCAGATCGACCAAATCAACCCTAATCAGCCAAATCAGCTCTGGCCAGATCAGCCAAATCAACCTTGGCCACCAATGGGGTGAGAGATGTTACAGCCAAATTGTCCCCACATCCTAGAACACTGCTCAAGATATCTTTGCTTGTGCCTGTGACTATGAATTTCCCTTTGTTTTCTTCTAGCAGATTCAAAGTTTCAGGTCTTGAATTTACATTTGGCCAGCAAAGAACACATTTAACAGAGTGAAGAAACAGCATTGAATGGGAAAAAAAGTTTGCCAGTGATATCTAGAATACATAAAGAACTCAACACACACACACATACACACACACACGTAATCCAATTAATAAATGAGCTATTTCTTCTGAAAGGAAGAAGTACAAATGGCCGTTAAGTACATGAAGAAAGTTTTTTTCTAATCTTTAGCCATTAGGGAAATGCAAATCAAAACTGCTTTGGGATTCCCCTGAAACCATGACTTTAAGTGAACTAAGTCAAACACACAAGTTTAAATATCCTATGGTTTATCTTATACCAGAAACCCCAAATATAAAAAAGGGAAAATATAAAAGATAGATAATAAGAAATATTGAGATGAATCTTTTACAAGAAGGGAGGAGACTAAGAGATGGAAAGAAGAGGGGAGAGAAGGAAGATAAAAAATTAAGATGTACATGTATGAATTTGTATCAACATGTGTCAACTCTGTGAGCCATGTAAACATTAGGTCCTGCAAACATGTACTAATACAAATTAAAAAATTGAAAAAAATTGTAAGAAAAGCCCCATTAATGCTGGAAATGATGTAGGGAAAAAGAAACCCTTCTAAACTGTTGCTAGTACTGTAAACTAGTATAACCACTGTGGAAATCAGCACTGGGATTCTTGTAAAACACTGACAATAGAGCTGCTATTTGACCTGGATAGAACACTATTTGGCACATTCCTGAAGAATTAGTCAATATACTACAGAAATATCTTAATGCCTGTGTTTATTGCAGTGCAATTCACAATAGGTAAACTATGAAACCAGCGTAGGTGCCCATCAACAGATGAATGGATGAAGAAAATATGGTATATGAACAGATTGTCTGTTAGAGGTGTGAGATCATGTTTTCTGTAGGAAAATTTGTACAACTGAAGATTGTCATGTTTGGTGGGACAAGCCAGATTCAGAAAGACAAATAGTGAATGTTTTCTCTCACATGTGGAATTTAAGAGGGGGCATGGTGAGAGAGAAAGAGAGAGAGAGACAGAGATAGAGAGAGACAGAGAGAAACAGAGAGAGAGCATTAAGTTAGAAAGGGGAGTGTTAGAGAAGAGGAAGGAAACAAGGGGAGGGGAGAGGAGAGGTAAGACAGGTGTGAAAATAATCCAGATATGTCACATGCATGTATGAATTTGCAAAATGAAATTCAATGATCTTTGACTTCTCCATCTCTAAAACATCGGGAAATAAATGTCTGGTATTGAAATCACACAGTATATGACATTTCATTATGGCGGCTGGAGCTGACTAAAGCATTCTGCTTAGACTTGACTTTCCAGCTTCCACGCCTTTGCCTGTGGGGTACCACCCTGCCCGGAATGCTCTTCCTCTTCCTGCTCTCTCCAACCGTCTCCTAAACCCCAGTGCATTTCCCACCTTTAGAAGATGTCTTGAGCAGTGTTCTTTTCTGTCCCTGGGGCTCAGATCTGTCATCACAACCCATAAAATCTAGAGAGTGTGGAATGTAAAACTAGCACAGTCACTGTGGGAATTAGCACGGAGATTCCTCAGTTACACTGAGTCTTGGTCTGCACAGGCTTTCCCTTCCTCTCACATCCAGTGGCTGCATAATTTTTGTTCATCCTGTGTCATTTTTCTTTCATGATTTAAAAGTATGAGTTTCAAATTTTGTGCTGGGTGAGAAGCTATCTGATCCCTACCTCAGCTCTGAGTTTCTTTTGGGGAAGATCCCTGCTTTGTCCCCCCACCCCAGAACCCCACATTGCCATGGCTCCTCTTCTATAAGGGTCTGCATCTTCAGCCAGCAGATCACATCTCCCTTCCCATAGTAATAGTGATACTGACCCAAACAATAGAGTAGCAACAATGTGGTTTATTGAGCAAATATTATGGCCCAGATATTGCATAAATTATTTGCATAAAACTACTTTGATCATTACAGCGAACTTACAAAGAGATTCTTACAGTTACCAGCAGTTTACAAACTAAACAAACTAAAGGCCAGAGAGTAATTGCTCCAAATTAAAGATGAAGCAAATCTAGATTCTGAACCCATCCCTGTCTAAGTCTAACCACTAGCCACCACTGCCTCCCGTGATCATTCCTTGTGCCATGGTTGGCCCTGTTAGCATTACCCTCCTTCTAGGTTATGTTCCTAAATTAATTCATTTGGCATATTTTATGAGACCCCAAACACAGTACTGACATCTCAGAAGAATGAATGAGACAAAATCCCTGTTTATACTGAAAATAGATTTCTGTGGTTTGTTCACTGACCATCACCCACCTTTATTTCACAGGCTACAGCCTTTGTTGGGCTAAACTTTCCCTACCCAAGACAGTGTAGTGTGACCATGATTGCAGGCTCTGGCTTACTCTGGCCATAGATTACATAACAGTCAGTTTTCCATTGTGGGTCAAAATAGCTGACATAAGTAACATAGGGGAGAAGTTTATTTCAGCCCTTGGTTTCAGAGCTTCCAGTTCATGGTTGGCTGGCTCCATTGCTTTAGCCCTGCACATAGGTAGAACATCACGGCAGAAGGACAAGGCAGGGGAAAGCTATGACTTCATGGCATCCAGGAAAGAGAGAAGGAGGGGAAAAGCCCAACAGGAGAGGGTCTGAGACAAGATATAATCCTCCAAGTGACACCTCATGACCCACTCCATTCAACTAAGCCCCACTTCCTAAATTTCCACTGCCTTCTGATAATGCCCCAATTGTAATCTCATTAATAAATTTGTCACCAAGGAAATTAAAGCACCCATGATCAAGCTTTTCTCATGAGGCTCTTGGGGACATGTTAGATCTAAACCATAAAGGTGGGCCTGTGCCCTAATGAAGGTCAGTCTCCTATCCCATCTCTGGAATTTGATGGTGGGCAGAGGGAGACGGGCCTGAGAGTGTTTGGGGCTCTATTTCCTCCCAGCAGTGGCGTCGTGCCCTGATTCTACTTCCTAGTTCCTTGGGGCATCCTCAGCTCATTGCCAGGCTCCTTCTTCAGCCTCACCTTGATTTCTCAAACTCTGACATCCTTCCAATTAGTTCCTCTGCTGCTTTAGGTTGGCTGGGGGCAGTCTTGGTCACTCACATCCAGTGAGCCCCAACCTGTACAAGTGAGTAGTGTGTGACGGAGGCACAGTCAGGTCAGGAAACCCAAGATAACCAAGAGAGGGGGTGATGAAGGCATCCTGGTTTCTAAATTGATTTTGGAGGAATAGAAATTATTGAGCTATAGAAGTGGGTGGAAGAGGGTGCCCAAGCAGAAGAAAAGTTCTGCTTATAATTAATGATGTCAGCAGCTGTTACTGGGCACTTTTCTCACTTAACCCTCCACAAAACTCCCTTGAGTTTGGTGCTGTCCCTGTTCTCATTTTATTAAAAAGGCTCAGAGCAAAAGCGTGATTTACCCAATGCCTCCTAGCTTGTGACAGTAGAGATGAGATTTGACCTTCATGATCTGGATTTCACATAAAGGGCTTAATGTTCAGTCCCCAGAGAGCCAGGCAAGAGGTGCTTCTGGTCTGTTGATCATTGCATCCCTTCCAGGGACGTGGCCTTTCTGCTCATGGGAGTCCCAGCTCTTGGAAATTTCTGGACATTCCTCAGGGAGCCCTCTCTGTGTGCATGTAGGCTAATGGCTGAGTTATTTCCATTCTCCAAAAGTGCTAACTTTTATTTCTCTTCCTGAGCATGGACAATTAGAGGAGCTCAGTGTGTGAGTGTGTGTGTGTGTGTGTGTGTGATGGAAGTTGGAGTGGGGGACAGAGCTTGGATTTCCATGACCCAAATTAACCTCTGCTCTTGCTGCCTCCCTCTTTTCTTCCTTTCCCCTTCTTCATCCAATTTAGTCATTTATTTAATGCCTTTCAAATGTCATTGCTCTGTTTTTTAAAAATCCCATTACAACACAAAAAAAGAGTTCCAAATGCACTAACTAAACCAAATGCACTGCGAACAATTTGTGATATTCCTCTTTGATGCTCTTTTTGTAATCTGTCCTTTAAAAATCCAACTAACTGTGGTATCATAAGCATCATTTTATAGCAGGGTGTTTCTGACTGCATGTTTATTATTTATGTTTTACAACTGTTACTCGAGTGACAACTATGTGCCAGACTGTTTTATATGTTGTGGATACATCAGTGAACAAAATGGCAAAAGTTCTACTCCCTCAAATAGTTCACAGTTTTCATTGTGACCCACAAAACTCTAGCTGGCCGCTCCTTTTTTATTATTTCCCTGGTATCATCTCCTAGTTTATACCATATATATATATACACATATATTTTTATATATGTGTGTGCGAGATGTACAGTTTTCTTCATCCGCTCATCTGTTGATGGACATACAGGCCATTTCCAAGATTTAGCTATTGAGAACTGTGATGCTATAAAGGTGGGTATGCATGTATCATTGTAATATGATATGATGTCTTTAAATCTTTTGGAAAAATATTCAGAAGATGTATAACTGGATCAAGTGGAATTTCTATTTTTAGCTGTTCGGGGCCTCTCCATACTGATTTCCATAGGGGTTATACTGTTCACATTCCCACCAACACGTTAGGATTCTTTTATTTCCCACAACCTTGCTATCATTTCTTGCTTTTTGAGTTGGTGATGATAGCAACTCTTTCTGGAGTCCGACGGAATTTCAGTGTGTTTCGATTTGTATTTCTCTAATGGGCAAAGATGCTGAACATTTTTCTTGTACTTATTGGATATCTGTAGTTCTTCGGAGGAGACATGGATCTTTGTCTGTTTTGATCACAGCTGTATGTCTGAGTGTCCAGGCTTGGCACATGCTAGTTGTTCAATAACATTTCTTAAACTGATAGAATGGATGGATGAAAACAAGTTGACTTTTACTTGTTTCCCAAAATGATAGGCAGAAATACTATCTTGTTTTAGTTTTTATTTCCTTGACAACAAGTGAGGCTGAGTGTCTTTTCATGTATTTATAAGCCATTTGTGTTTTTTTGTCCTGCGAACTGCCATTTTTCCTCTTGAGTTGCATGTTTTATTCTTATAATTTGAAAGAGTCCTTTATGTGCTCTTGCTTTTAGCCCTGTGTGATTTATGTGGATTGTAAATATTTTCTATGATGGCTTTTAAATTTTTTTAAACTTATAGTTTTCTTTTACTTATGGTTTATTTTGCTGGGTAGGGGATTTTTTTATATCATCTGTCCTGTGGAGCTTATGTCCTACCATGAAGAAACAGAAAGAAATTTTAAAGGTTTATCTATTGCACATATATATCCTAATATTAATACATATTAAAAAAGCATAAGTTTTGGGAAAAAGCATTCAGAAGGAAGAGGATAAAGAATGTGGGTAATTTTAAATAAGAATGAACACTCACTGAAAATGGAGTTTGGGCAGAGACAGGTGTGAACATTTATTAGCATTGTTCCATTTGCAAGTTGCAGAAATCTCCATGTTTCTTTTTTTATTTTAAAGTGAATAAAACAGAAGAGAACAGAACAAAGTAAATCAGAACACAACAGTGCAATCAATATAGCACTTCACAACAAGACAACCGGACATCAACAGTAGCTACCATAATGTCTCTTTTCTTTGAAATAGTTGAGCATAGCTTCACACACATTAATATCAAATGTAACAAAATAGTATAAAACCATTCAAAAGAATGAAAGCATTACAGGACTTCGAAACCAAATAACAGGAAGTGAACAATGGCTACTATAATATTTCATTTTCCTCAAAAAAGTTGTCTATACCATCACACATAATAAAATCAAATAAAACACAACAGGATAGAACCAACCAAAACAGAAGAACAAAAGCATGGTAGGACTTCAACATGAGATGATAGTAAATCAGCAATGGCTACCATAATGTCTTATTTTCCTCATCACACATAATAAAATCAAACAAAAAGAATAAACTAATCAAACAAATGAATGAAAGCATTATAAGACCTCAAAGCAATATAATAGGAAACCATGATTACCATAATATGTATGATTATATTAAAAATAGCTACCCCTACCATCTAACAGCATAAAAATCTAACAAAACAAGACAGAACAAAGCCAAACCTGACAAAATTGTTTAACAATGCAAGAATTCAAGACAAGATGATAAGAAATTAACAGTAATTTCCACCTTTCCCTCCCAGATGTTTCCTCCCCTTCATTCTTACCTTAACTATTTTGCTTTTGGATCCCATTAACTCCTGTATCTTATACCAGGGTTCACGCATATGAATTTGAACTGTTTCGTCCATGAATATGATCTCTAGTTGCTTCTATTTACCTACAGTAGCCTTGAGATTATTCTACTTTATAGCTGGGTAGCTTCCACTGTATGGAAATACCATATCTTTTTTATCCATTCTGTGGTTTATGGGCAAGTTACTCTTTTTTTTTTTTGTCTCCTGTCACATGGAACAATTGTTTTCTCTCCTTTGATTTTCAGTCTATGAATTTCCTTTCCAGTTAAATGTGTTTCTTGTATACAGTATATTGATGGATCTTGTTTCTTGATCCACTCTCCCTGTGTTTCTTTTTATTGCTGACCTGAAGCCATCTACATTAATGGTTACAACCAGCATGCATTGGTTGGAATGGGCTTGGGCAGCCACACTGGGGCTTTGCTGATGTTCAGTGGTGCATGGAGGTGGGGCTGCTTTTCTCAGCCTGGTGTCTACACTGGGACTCCCACAGTGGTAGCAGACACACAGAGGTGTGTTTGTGTGAGTCTGCTAGTAGGTGATGGCTGCCTTAGGGAACCAAGGGCCTTCAATGATGGCCTACAGATGCACAGGGCTTACCTGGCTGTGTGTTGCTGCTCCTGCTGGCTGTCTGCAGAAAGGAGCCTTCTGATGGCAGCTCCCTGAAGGTGAAGGCAGATCTGTTGATTCTTCTGCCCACACTGGCCACCTGCAGGACGTGGCCTTTTGGTGGTGGCACACAGCAAGCAGAGGCGTGCTGAGGAAAGGGCCATCTGGTGCCCGGCAGGCTGACATGGATCTTCTGGCGCTCTCTGCCTGCACTGGGAGTGCCTCCATCTCATTAATTCAAAAGGGAATGTATCAGAAGGACAATTCTGGGGAGATCTATAGATTTTAAGACAGGTTTAAAATGCTGAAACAGAAACCTGGAAAACAACCTGCAAACCAAACATTCTCTACCTCTCTTCCTTTATGCATGTTTGCTTCACTTTTGTTTATTTATTTATTTTTTGACAGACAGGATTTTTCTGCCACGTCTCTAGGTGGAGTGCAAAAGGTAGCTGTTGACCACATTCATGCAATACATTAATTATGCAGGCACACTGATTTTTTGTTCCAATTATGGGTTGCGAGAGAGTAGAATTCGATTGGCTCAGCTTACATGAGGGACTTAGCCCTGGTCCAATCAGTAGCAGGAGTAGTTACATACTCTACACATGGCTGCTGGAGTCTTCTGCAGTGTATTATGGGTATAGCCACTAAATGAACCTATTTTAAATGCTGTCATGCTGAAATTTGCATGGGCAGCACACACACACGCACGCACGCACGCACGCACGCACGCATGCACACCGCTGCATATGCACATCATAGTGTTCTCACCTGCTATTCTATATGTCTAATGTGGGATTTCCTCATTGACTTTATAATCAGTGAAATTTCCCTGGTTTTTAATTGAAGAGTTAACTGGAAATACTTTAGAAACAGAAAAGAGCGGTATTTCCTCTCCTGAAAGCACATTATTCTTTGATAATCTTAAATCCTTGTATTTTATAACTATCCAATGATAACAGCCAATGTTGTCAATTGCAGAAAATAATCTTAAACTTTTTTCCTGCTTCTTGACATTTATCCAGCAGGAAAATTTATCTTTTGGGTCTGCTAATAGCAAAAGAAGAATCACGTGATCAAGTTGTTTCTGGAGAAGAATCTGGGTCTAAAGATTAGGGTAGAACAGAGTTGCAAAGATTGTAGTTTGAGTAATGCAGGTAAGAGATGAAAATGGCTTTGATTAGTGTGGTTTAGTGAAAACAGAAACAGAGATCAGTAGGCATATTTGACATGTTCAAGAATTTCTTGACAGATGAAATAGACAGGACCAATGATAGGCTATGGATATGGTAGAGGGGAAGAGAGAGAAGAGGGGAAGGAAGGGGGTGAGGAGAGAAAGAGAGAAAGGAAACGGAGAGGTGAAAAAAGAAGAGGAAGAAGAGAAAAAGAGAGAAGGGGAGGGCCGGGAAAATGAGGGAAGGGGAGGAAAAAGGGAAAATCATGAATGTTGCCTGGTAACTTGGGGAACTGGAGAGATGGTTCTGCCATCCGTGAACTTAGGCTGTGTCAGAAAACAAGACGAGATTGTCAGTGTTGCCTCGGCTATGTTGAGTGTGGGGAGCATTTCACATAGTGGTGATGATGAATAATATTCAACATAGGTGTTGAACATGGACCGTTTTATATGAGTCTGTAATTGAGAAAAGAGATCTAATCTGAAGATTGATACTTGGGAGCTGTCTGTCAATAAGTGTTCATTTAATTGGGCATAAATGAAACAATCTAGAGAGAAGTTAAGCCTCAGTTGTCCTCATTAAAAAAAATAAAGAAGCAGAAAATAGGATATGGTAAACAAAGAGGGTTGGAGCCGTGGAAGCAACAGTTCCTACCTCTTAGGGTCTTATATGCACGTAGGCTTACACAGCTGGCTTTGATTGATTTGTATAAATGGCTTTGATCACTTAGACAAATGACCTTGTTAGAACCACTCCTGATGGGACCTCTAGGATACACGATCAGGCCAGCCATCGAAACAAAGCATAGCTGCATCAGTGCAGAATGAAGATGCATTGGGGTCCCAGTGTCTCCTGCTTTAGACTTCCTATTTTTCATTTGGAAGAAATAGTGCCTGTCTTAGCAGGAGCAGCACATGGACTGCTGCTGTATCAGGGCATAGAAACCTTATTCCCACATCCCTGGCTTAGTCATTGGGGTGGCTGGACAGGAAACAGTGAGGGTCACTGGGAACATGTCATTTCTGGTAATCCAATTGGAGAGTTCTCTGGCCTTGGAGGAATGTATCTGTTATGATTTAGATCTAAAGTGTTCCTCAAAGCTCTTGTTTGTGGAAGGTGATTGGATCATGGGAGTGTAGTACTCGTCATCTGTTGGTGAGTTCAGTAGCTGAATGTGCTGCTAGGGGTAGGAGGTGGGTTACTGGAAGTGTGGTCTGGAAGGACATTTTCTTGTCTGTGGCTCCTCCCTTTTCTCTCTGCTTCCTGGCTGTCATGGGTTTAGCAACTTTTCTTCCACCATGCCCCTCTGCATCTTATTCCTTCCTCAAAGCCAGCTGATTATCAACTGAAACCATGAGCCAAGTACACCTTTCTTCCATTAAATTGAATTGAAGATACTGAGTATTTTGCCCCAGTGATAAGTCTCTAGTTACTTGATGAGTAAGTAAGGCTACACTGGCAGCCATGATGGCAGCAGTCATTAGGACTATCCAGGTTCTGGCAGAGTGGGTGGGGAGCCCTGTGAACTTGAGGAAATATATCTGAATTTTTGCCTGACACTTGGCCTGGTCTTAGAAAATATTAGTGCTCAGACTTTTTTTCCTTCATATTTTGGCAGGTAAAACCTGTGAAAGCACTTTTCGCGCACCCCCCACCCCAGGATTGAACTCACAATCTCGTGCTTGCTAGGCAGGCACTTAAGCCACTGAGCTAAATCCCCAGCCCCCTACTGAGGCATATGTTCCCAACCAGATTGGCTCATAGACATTTAGCTAATGCTCAATTTTTCTCAGCATGAATGGTTGCATTGGATACTAGAGGACCGTGAAGGTGGAAAGTGGTTAAAAAACGATGCGGTAGCCCACAGAGATGGGTGAGGATGGGCAAGATGTCATGTGGGGCTGGGAAAACAGCAAGGGGACATTGCTCCATAATGAAGAAAGAGAGTTTTGCTGCTTGTCAGCCCCTAATATGGATGTCCTGGGAGGATCCTGATCAAAGGACTATACCTTGCTGAGAGCATCCCAAAGTGAAAATGATGACAATGAGATTACTTTTCAAGACAATTTTCTCCAAGTGGGATGGATTTTCCCTAGGGATGACTGCTTCTCAATTCTGAGATTATGGTGCCTTTTTCTCACCACCTGGTTTGACTTCAGTGCCATTTACTGAGCAGCTACTACACAGCAGACATGTTTCAGGGTATGGTGTCTCCTTCAGACCTATGTGGGGCTGGTTAAATGCCTCCATTTAAAGATGCGGAGTCTGAGCCTTAGAGACCGCATAATTCACCTCGGGTCATGCAGTCAGGAAGAGGCAAAGTCAAAACAAGCACAAGGGGCTGCTGAAGGCCAGGGAAGTATACAGACTTTCTTCTGTTTGGGAGACACACTAGCATAACCAGTTCCCTTTATTTTCCAACTCCCTCAAGAAGAAGTACAAAACTCTTCAGAAAAAAAGCTTAGTGTAGCAAAACCAAACATCCTGGAATGAAATGGGAAAAATACATTTCAAAAGAACCTAACGAGGTTTTTTTTTTTTAAATGTGTCTCTTTTCATTGTTTTTCTTTTTCCCTCATTATGAAAGCAATTCATATTCACTGTGAAAATTTGGAAAATAGGAAAAAGTATAAAGAAGAAAATAAAATCATCCTAATCTTATTATAAAAAGAAAATTGCTGTTAACATTCATTTTATATCTTCCTAGTCTTTTTATATGCCTAAATGTACATGTATATATTTTTTAACATAATTGGGACTGTTCTACCAAATTGCTTTCCAGAAAGGTTGAACAAATTTATATTTGTACTAGCAGTGGTTGAGAGTTTTTCCTTCTGGTCAGCCCAGCATAGAAGCTATTTTTTTTTAATTTAAAGAGAAAAAAAAAACAGGAAAAAGGTAGAAATATTACAGAATTACAAGAAAAGAAGATAAATAGTAAGAAATCACTAGTTGATACATTACACATTGTTCTTTTAGAAATAGTTATTCAAGTTACAGGATTAAAGCACACAAAGTAGGCACTAAAGCAGTGAGAGTGTGAACAGATCTGTTCAACAATCCAACAAGAACCTAGAAATATGGTCATCAATCCCACACATCTAAACATACATGCAGCTATATCTTTTATAGCGCTTCCTATTTGCTTTTTTTTTACAATAGCAACTATACATTTTTAAAATTATATTTAAAGAGAAGAAAAAAGAAAAAAACAAAAAAGGGTAGCAATAATACAGAATTCTAAAAGAAAGAAAGGAAAAGGAGAATGAGAAAAAGCCCCACTAAGAAATCAGTAATTTGTAAATTATGTATTGTCATCTTGGATGTAGTTGTTCAAGTTACAAAGTTAAAGGGTACATAGTAAATATTCAAACAGTCAGACTACAAACAGTTTTGCTCAAAGATCCAACAAAGATTCAGAAATATGGTCATCTATTTTAAACACTCAAACTTACATGCAGTTATATCCCTTAGAGCACTTTCTTTTCCTCTTTTATACAATAGCAATTGCACATTTTGGCTTTATTACACTTGTAGTTCTTATTTACTTTTTACACTAGAGACACAATATGATATTTATAAATATGATTCTTATTTATTTCACTAATGAGGATAGTCTCAAGTTGTCTCCATTTGCCTATGAAGGGCTCAAGATCATCTTTTTTATGGCTGAGTAATATTCCATTGTATAAAAGTGCCACATCTTTTTCATCCAGTCTGCAGTTGATGGGCATCTTGGTTGTTTCCAGGATTTAGCTATCACAAATTTTGCCTTTATGAACATGGGTGCACATATATCACTGTGATATGAACTTTTCAGTTCTTTGGGGCAAATGCCCAGGAGGGGGATAGCTGGATTGAATGGGACTTCTAATCCTAGTCTTCTGAGAGTTCTCCATATGGCTTTCCATAATGGTTGCACCAGTCTACATTCCCACCAACAGTGGAGCAGTGCTCCTTTTTCCCTGCAGCCTCGCCAACATTTGTTATCAGTTGATTTCTTGATGGCAGCTATTCTTTCTGGAGTAAGGTGAAATCTCAATGCTGTTTTAATTTGCATTTCTCAAATGACCAGTGATGGCAAACATTTCTTCATGTATTTGTTTGCCATTTGTATATCTTTCTCTGAGAACTGTGTGTTCATCTCAGATGCCCATTTTTGGAGAGGGTCTTTGAATTTGGGGGGCTTGATGTTTTTCAATTCTTTATATATTCTGGGCACAAGTCCTTTGTCTGAGGGGTTGCTGGTTAAAATTCTTTCCCACTCTGTTGGTTTTCTTTTCACTCTGTTGGTGATTTCCTTTGAAGTGCAGAAACTTTTCAATAATGTGAGATCCCATTTGTTGATTCTTTGAAATGTTTCTCGTGCAGTTTGCGTTTGGTTCATGAATTCTCTGCCTACCCCTATGTCTCCAAGACTTCTATCCTACCTTGTCTTCCAGTAGATTTAGTGTTTCTGTTTTAATATTGAGGTCTTTGATCCATTTAGACTTTAGCTTTGTGCATGGTGATATGCATGGATCTAGTTTCAGTCTTCAGCATGTAGAGAGCCAATTTTTCCAACACCATTTATTAAAGAGACTATCCTTCTTGCAGTGGACATATTTAGCCCTTTTGTCAAATATCAGGTGGCTGAGTGTCTTAGTAGTTGTGCTTGCATCTTCTAATCTGTTCCATTGATCCTCAGATCTATTTCTTTGCCAGTACAAAGCTGATTTTACCACTGTGGCTTTATAGTACTGTTTCAACTCAGGAATTGAGATGCCTCCTGCCTTGCTTTTGTTGCCTAAAATTGCCTTTGCTATTCTAGGTTTCTTCTGTTTCCAAATGAATTTTAGAAGTGTTTTCTCTAGGTCTGTGAGGTATGTCAATGGTATTTTGATTGGGATTGCATTAAATCTGTATAACAGTTTTGGGAGTATGGCCATTTTCACAATGTTGGTTCTTCCTAGCCAAGAGCAAGGAATGTCCTTCCATTTTCTCATATCCTCTTCAATCTCCTTTTTCAGCATAGTATAATTTTCAGTGTATAGGTCTTTTACATTTTTAGTTAGGCTGATTCTTAAGTATTTCATTTTTTAGGTGTTATTGTAAAGGGCGATATTTCCATAATTTCTCTGTCAGTGAGTTTTTTGTTTGTGTATTGATTTTTGAGCATTGACTTTGTATCCAGCTACACTACTGAACTTGTTTATTACCTCTAGCAGTCTTTTTATGGAGTTTTTTTTGGTCTTTTATAAAGAGTATCATGTCATCTGCAAATAGTGATAATTTAACTTCTTCCTTTGCTATCTTTATTCCTTTTATTTCTCTCTGTTGTCTGATTGCCCTGGCTAGTGTTTCCAGAACTATGTTGAAAAGGAGTGGTGATAGTGGACATCCTTGTCTTGTTCCTGATTTTAAAGTGAAAGCTTTCAGTTTTTGTCCATTTAGTATAATGTTGGCTATTGGTTTGTCATAGATGGCCTTTATTAGGTTGAGGTAGATGCCGTGTATTCCGAGTTTCTGAAGGGTTTTTATCATGAACATGTGTTGGACTTTGTCAAAAGCTTTTTCTGCATCTATTGAGATGACTATGTGGTTTTTGTTTTTGGCTCTGTTGATGTGGTATATTACATTTATTGATTTGCATATGTTAAACCATTCCTGCATTCCTGGAATGAACCCCACTTGGTCATGATGTATAATCTTCTTGATGATTTGCTGCCTTCTATTTGCCAGTATTTTGTTGAGAATCTTTGCATCTATGTTCATTAGTGAGATTGGCCTATAGTTCTCTTTTTTGGTTGGATCTTTCTCTGGTTTTGGTATCAGAGTAATACTTGCCTCCAGGAATGATTTAGGGAGGATTTCTTTTTTCTCAATTTCATTGAAGAGTTTAAGGAGAACTGGCATCAAATCTTCTCTAAATTTCTTGTAGAATTCAGCTGTGAATCCATCAGGACCTGGAGTTTTCTTTGTTGGTAAGTTTTTAATTACATTTTTAATTTCAATAGGTGATATTGGTTTGTTTAAAATTGCTATATCTTCTTGGTTGAGCTTTGGTAGTTCATATGTTTGTAGAAATCTGTCCATTTCCTCTGTGTTTTCCACTCTCTGTGAGTAGAGGTTTTCAAAGTAGGTATTCATGATGTTTTGAATTTCCATGGGATCTGTAGTAATTTCTCCCTTTTCAGTTCTTATTGCATGAATTTGGGTTTTTTCTTTCTTTCTCTTGATAAGGTTAGCTAGGCGTTTGTCAATTTTGTTGATTCTCTCAAAAACCAGCTTTTTGATTCATTAATTCTTTGTATTGTTTTTTAGTTTCAATTGCATTGATTTCTGCTCTAATCTTTACTATTTCCTCTCGTCTATGAGCTTTGGGTTTAGCTTGCTCTTCTTTTTCTAGAAGCTTGGGGTGGAGCATTAGGTTGTTTATTTGTGCTCATTCTATTTTCTTGATATGACAGTTTATTGCTCTCTATTTCCCTCTTAAGACTGCTTTCATTGCATCCCACAGATTACAGTATGTTGTTTCTATATTTTCATTGAATTGTAGGTATTGTTTTATTTCTTCTTTAATTTCATCTGTAGCCCACTGGCTGTTCAAAAGGCTGTTATTTAATTTCCATGTATTTATGTAGGTTTTACA
>PVLA01016998.1:0-18828 GCA_004027455.1 Hydrochoerus hydrochaeris
CAGATTACAGTATGTTGTTTCTATATTTTCATTGAATTGTAGGTATTGTTTTATTTCTTCTTTAATTTCATCTGTAGCCCACTGGTTGTTCAAAAGGCTGTTATTTAATTTCCATGTATTTATGTAGGTTTTACAATTTCTTTTGCCATTAATTTCCAATTTCAGTGCACTATGGTCAGATACTATGCATGGTATGATTGCATTTACTTACGAATGTTTTATGGGATAATATATGGTCTATTTTGGAGAATGTCCCATGTGCAGCTGAGAAGAATGTGTATTCTGATGTGCTTGAGTGGAACACTCTGTAAACATCTACCAAGTCCAATTGCTCACAGATATGAATCAGTTCTGTTATTTGTTTGCTGACTTTTTGTCTACTTGATCTATCTCTTTGTGACAATAGGCTGTTAAGATTTCCTGTCATATTTATATACTTGTGTATTTGGTTTTTCATGTCCATTAGTATCTGTCTTATATAGTTGGGTGCTCCTGTATTTGGTGCCTATATATTTATAATTGTTAGTTCTTCCTCTTGAATTTTAGCACTAATAGGTATGTAGTGACCTCCTCTATCTCTTTTAATCATTTTAGGTTTGAAGTTCACCTTGTCTGCAAATAGAATAGCTACCCCTGCTTTTTTCTGGGTTCCTGTTGCATGGAATATTGTTTTCTATCCTTTGACTTTTAATCTATGACTTTCCTTTTGGGTCAGAAGTGTTTCTTGTATACAGCATATTGTGGGGTCCTGTTTCTTGACCCATTCTGTCAATCTATTTCTTTTTATAGGTGAACTGAGGCCATTTATATTTATGGATAGCACTGATATGTACTGGCTCGACTTAGCCATGTTATCTTCCAGTTGTTTCTTTCTGCTTTTCCTCTTATTTAATTGCTTATCCTACCTGGACGTTTCTTTCTGTTGTTCTTTTGGGGATTGTGGTCATTTTCATCTCTGTCTAGTATGTCCTTCAGTACTCTTTCTAGGGTTGGTTTGGTGGACATGAATTTCTTCAGTTGTTCTTTGTCATGGAAGTATCTTGTTTGTCCATTCAATTTGAATGAAAGTTTTTCTGGGTAAATCAGTCTGGGTTGAAGGTTGTTTTCTTTCAGGGCTTGAAATACCTCACTCCAAGATCTTCTTGACTTGAGGGTTTGTGCTGAGAAGTCTGCCGTGATTCTAATGGGCTTTCCTTGATAGGTGAGTTGTGTCTTTTCTCTGACAGCTTTTAATATTCTGTTTTTATGCTGTATGTCTGAGATCTTAATTATTATGTGTCTGGGTGTAGATTTATGTTGATTGTGACTGTTTGGTGTTCTATATGCCTCACTTATCTGCATATCAGATTCTTTCCCCATGTTTAGGAAATTTTCTGCTATTATTTCTGTAAATCCTTTATGTATGTCATTTTCCTGGACTCCTGTATCTTCGCTAATGCCCATTATTCTTATATTGTTTCTCTTGGCATCATCATGAAGCTTCTGGATTGTCATTTCATGCTGCTTTGTTATTTTTTAAAGTTCTATCCTTTCCTGATCACTAACTGTGATCCTGTCCACAAGGTCTGAAATCCTATCCTCAGCTTCCTTTAGGCAGTTTTGCATGCTTTCAATAGAACTTTTTGTTTCTTGGATGTCTCTTTGAGTTTGTTTCATGAATTCTGCTTGTTTTCTACATTGTTCATTCAAAGTTTCAATCAGTTTCCCATGCTCATGTACTTTTTTCTCTAGTTCTTCTTTAGCTGCATTGAACAACTCCTTTACTAAAGTTGTTATTTCTATCTTTTCATGGGAGAGTACTTCTAATTTGATTTCCTCTATAGCCTGATGCAGTTGTTTTTTTATTTCACTGGCTATCTTTTCAGAGATTCCTGGTGTGTTACTTTTGGGGTCCTCTGTTTCAATGTCTCCTATACTTGCTTCTGTTGAACTATATGTTTGAGACTGCATTTTGCTTTTTCATTTTGTCATTTTCACTCTGCCTGTTGTTTTCTATGTATAGGAGGGGATCACACACACTCTTTTCAGACACACCAAAGTCTTACAATTAGTTGGAGGGGGTCTTTACTACTGGCCCTATTGATCCACTGTACACCTCTATTTTAGGGGTATACTCATCACATTGACACAGTCAATCCAGTGTAGTCCAAAGTTCACCACCTGGGAGCAATGTTCCAAATTTTGTCACACAACTGGAAACTGCTGAGATCTTCTGATGTTCCAGGTGGGAGGGCAGGCCCATCTGTAGCAGTCCAGGGCAGTTTTCAGTCTTGGGCGGGCCTCCTCGATGTTCCAGGTGGCAGAGCAGGCCCACAGTGGAGGTTCCTATCCCTGAGGCGGGCTTGCGCTGAGTTTCAGGTGGCAGGGTCAGCCCTAGATGGAGCTTCCTGGCAGCCTACCCCTGATGCAGGCTTCCGCTAAGTTCCCGGAGGCAGGGCGGGCCCGTGGTGGAGGTTCTGGGCAGCTTACCCCTGATGCAGGCTTCTGCTAAGTTCCCAGAGGGAGGGCAGGCCCATGGTGGAGATTCTGGGCAGCCTACCCCTGATGCAGGCTTCTGCTAAGTTCCAGGAGGCAGGGCGGGCCCATGGTGGAGATTCTGGGCAGGCTACCCCTGATGCAGGCTTCTGCTAAGTTCCTGGAGGCAGGGTGGGCCCACAGTGGAGGTTCTGTGCAGCCTATGCCTGATACAGCCATCTTAGTGTTTTGTATTTGTTCTATTTATTTTTTGTTTTGCCTTTTCTACCTTCTAGTAGGTAAATTGATTATTTTAAAAGTAATCATTTAGTTATATTTTCTGATTTCTCATTCATCATTTATTTGAAAACCTTTAATGGTTGCCCAAGGGTTTACAATCCATGTGTGTAATTTATGTTAGTTCACTCTGTGTCCTTTCCCTGGCACACAGTAGTTTTCCTTATCAGAGTACCAGAGCAAGGTGCAACGTGTCTGGAACCATCTCTCTGCCCTTTGCCTGCAGCACAGGTCACCACAGCAGGACAGTGACGATGCAACACATCAGCCTTTTGTCCTACCTGTCTTCCTGCTGCCCAGGGAGGGAGTGACAGGGCCTGGCCAGGACTGACAGAGAGCTGCTCTTTTTCCCTTCCATTTTGCCTTTCTGTGTGCAGGGATCCTGTTCGTGCAGAGTACATTCTGGGGACATCTGGAACCTGGTCCTTGAGGCGTTGCCAGCAACCCATGGATCTAGAGGTCTAGAGATGCTCTGGTCCCATATTCAGCATCTGGGAACTGTCCTTGGCAGTGTGCTGCAGTCCCCTCCATGTAAAGAGGGCAAGACAGACCCTGCAGCACCCTTTGCAGATAAACTCGTTGGAAGTTCCCTGCCAGTGCTGTTGTTCTCTGGTTGGATTAGACCCTTCTGAGTTTCAATTCTATGACTCTATAGTTAACTGTCTAGAGATGAGAGTCTTCAGTGTTTAGACTCCTATAAATTTAATCCAGTATAATTTTGTTGGTATTTTTAATGAAAAACAGACACAACTAACTATGAGCTTTTTGTGGATAAGCATATAAGTGTGGAAAGCCCAGACTCAGGGATGCCAGATCAGTAATTTTTTTATTCTGGAAGAGAAGCACTTACCAGCAGGATGTGAGTGCACAGACCACGAGCAACCCCTGGTTTTAAAGTCTGCTTCTCTTCATTTATCCAAAATAATCTCCCAGTTGCTAACAAGGAAAATATGCATAGTTGCAAGGATTACTTTTATGTAATGACCTTCAAAAACCATTAAAGAGATAATATTTTCCATTATATTGTATGAATTCCAGGCACATTAAGTGATTTCATGGGTTTTTATTAGTTAAATTAAGGAAAAGTTAGTTGTGCAAACTTTTAGCTTTAAGCAATGTAAGAGATATTTTATATGTCACAGGTTTAGGTACACACAAAAAATAAATGCACAAGTGAAAAGGCTACAGTGTTTCCAATGAAACTCAGAAATCCACATATGAATCATTATTTTTACAGTCGTCTAATCTTGAATAATGCAAGAAATATTTATGAAGATCCATAGAACATACCTTTTCACATTCATCATATTTAAATTTAACAGTAGATATTTTGGAGGGGAAGAAAGAGGACTTAAAAAAGCATAACAATTAACTTTTTGTTTGGTTATAGATGCAACTCTAAATGAGAAGATGATTTCGAATGACATTAATGCAACAGTTTTATCTCTTTAACTTAGAAAACCACACAGTTGAAGGCCATGCATTCAGGTCAACCTTAAAACCAATGTTATAATAAGTGTAAAATAACCTTATTCATTCCAAATATTTGTGAGGCAGACATGGTACAGGCAGTAATCAGTTGTGAACAACTATATTATTGAGGCAGAGTAAGTCAAGGAGGAAAGGAATGAACAAAACCCCAGCCCACTCTCCCTCTGACTTCGTAATCTGTAACCTAATCCTACTCCTCCTCAAATGTCACCCATGCCTGACCATTTTTTCCATCATTGCATTCCAGGGCCCTGCATGTGGCTGGCTGACCACTCTTAGCTTTCCCAGGTCTGCTACACAGATCGGGACAATGGTGCTGAGCCACAGTCTGGTCTACTCCTCTCCTGCTCTCTTGGTGAATTTCTGTGCAGCTTGACCGTAAAATCCAGAACTTTAGTATCGCAAGCACCGATCATGCCACCCTCCACCATCTGCTAGTTTATTTCCAGTAAACACATCCTATGTGCTGAAAGGTGGCTGCTGGTGCGCTCCTGCTCCCAGGCCAAACCCCTGCAGCCCACACTAGTCAGTGCAGAGAAGACACAGGGGTTCTGTCAGAGGGCAGGGACCACCCTGCTACATCATAAAATACAGTTTTTTTATGTCCTTTATCTTTATTTTCTATCCATATTTTTATTAGCAGTTAAAGAATGTGTCCATGACACTCAGTTGTATAAATATCTTCTATGTGAGCTTTGTACAATTTCTTTGCATCTGTACATCTAAGAGTGAAAGAACACGGAACATGTTACTGTAGGAAAGCTCCCTGCCATGGTAGCATGTCACAGCTGACACCAAGTCTGCAGCCTGTCTTCATTTTGCCTGAGATGTGGGCCACATGCTAAAACCAAAAGCAAGGTGTTTGGCTCCTCTGAAACCAGATCAGTCCTGCAGTTCTATAGCTCATGGTTTGTATCTAGACTCTGTTTTTCACTGAACTTCTGTTAAGACATTTTCACTGAACCTTTGTTGAGACAGATTGAATTTACCTTCCCGAATTGTCCTATTTTGTACTAATATTTTATCAATTAAGTGCAAATTCGTTACAGGTAAAGGCTTCTTTATGGGAAGCAATGAGAAACTTCAATATTATTTAATCAATTATTCCTGGAAGGGGGCATAGCCAAAAGCAATAAGTGTGTTGCCTTTTTCAAACCTTCACTGGCCTCTGGATATTCTTTGACCTTCTACAGTGATTTTAAACACAGGTTTCCCAGCCTGATCAACAAATCTTTAATCCAAGTGGGGTCGAGGCATTCACCCTGCCTGATTTCTGGGGCAGCACAGGATAGCCGGTGGCATGATTTTGAGTTGCTCAAGATGTTTTTGTTAGTACTTTTTCTGACTATGCCAAGATCAAATCCCAGGAAAGAAATGATGAGTATGCGTGTGACTGATTCATGGCAGCTCCAAGAGAGGAACGGGAGAAGGGAGGGAAAGACACCTAAGTGACCCAGCTAGTGCGGCTTCCTCTGCACCACAGGTTGTAATGGGAAGCATTTCACGTGTTAGGAAAAGAGCTTTAATTTTGCATATAAAATATTTGGGTAAACCCCTGGCAGGAAAGTGATGAATATTATTTAATGAAAGTAAACACCAGATGTTAATGACAAACAGGGATCAATACTACTGTATGCCAACTCCAAAGCAATTTTTATCAACATACTACTCTAAAGGCATATGCTCTATCCACATCATCTCATTGAATCCATCATTTTCTTCTTAAAAAATACACTTTTTCTTTAACAATTACCAAATATATTACTTTCCTGTTACAAACTGGATTGCCAGCCAGTATCTTTGGGTTATCTATCATCTGGCTCTGGGAGGTGGATTTACTTTCCCTGCTTTGGATACATGGGAAGTAAGACTCAGGAAGTTACATAGTTTCTCTAAGGCAAATCAGGAATAAAGGAAGTAAGATTTGATATCCTAGTGGTCTGATACAAAGAGGGTCTTTCTCCTGTAATATTTGTAAATGCCGAGCCCTTCCCAGCCCCAAGTGGCTGCTTGGTCCGGGCAGGTCACATAGTTTTCTGAGTTTGCAATTCAGTCATTATCTAAGGCCAAGCTGCAGAGTTGTAGAGGAGAGGCAGCTGGGCTATCTTGGTGGATGTCCAAATACTTCTATAGCCACAGTACATTTATTAAGGGCCATGGTCATGGTCCAAATTCCCGGAAGGGGCCGAGAGAACTCCACTTGACCCTGGTCCCTTGCCACTCCATTGGTTCAGCAGTGGGGCTCTGGGCCAGAGCATCCTCTCAGGAAGCCGGGTCTCTGAGCACTTGCTTGGGCCACCCAGCGCACTGGGTGGACTGTGCGAGTGCTGGGCTCTGCCGCCAGCTTAATCCAAAGCACAAGTCTCTCCAACAGACGTTCCCAGGCCCATTGCTTATTTTGGAAAGCGATTCCACCATCATTCTAAGTTTTTCTCCTGAAAACTCTGTTTCTTTGCCATCTATCATTGCACACATTTAAATAGGAACAAGTGTCAGCTCTTTTTGTTTATCTCTGTATCCAGAACTGAAGTGTCTTTAATATTAGAGCACTTTAAAACCTAAACATTTTGTGGCAATCTTAAGCTTAGTGCAGGTCATGGGGGCAGTCTTGGTGGGAAAGGGAGGGATGGGTTTGAGGAGAAATTCCTGCCACAGTCCAGGATTCAGGTCAAAGTTCCTCCCTCTGCTCCAGGGTGACTCAGGCAAATTTCTGTGACTTGCTTCAAACCCCAGATTTTCCTTCTCATCTTTTATCCTGCACATGGCAGTCTTTCTCTGAGCTTGAGAGAGAAAGAATGTCTCTAATCTCCTCAGGGCAAACAGTCACGTCCACATCTAATCTATTTTCTCTTCTTTCTGACTTTTCAACTTTTTAAACTGAGGTTTGTCATACAAAAACAAAACACAGGGCCGGGGATTTACTTCAGTGGCACAGTGCCTGCCTGGAAAGTTCAAGGTCCTGAGTTCGATTCCCAGTACCAAAACAAGCAAGCAAGCAAGCAAAAGCAACCAAGCAAGCAAATAAACCAAAAAACCATAGCAACACCTGATGTGCAGTTCAAAAGATTTTCACAAAATCCAGGGTATGCCAAGGAGCACTTCATTCTCCTAGGAAAGGACCTTCCAAATTATCATTCTCACCTCTCTGCCATAGGTGACCACAGTTAGACCACTCACTACCCCACTACCTTTCTGTTCCTTGTTGCAGGAAGATGCATAGGTTTAATTCTTTTCTTAGTCTGACTTCTTTTCATAGAGCATTATATGTACAGTTTATCAGCATTTTGCTCTTTACTGCTTCATTCTAATCCAGTGCTTGTGCATGTAACATGTTTATCCATTTTCCCATTGGTTGATTTGGGTTGTTTTTAGTTTGGGATTTTCTGAGTAGTGGTGAGATAAACATGGTGCACTCATTTTTTGATGAATGAGTGAGCTCATTTCTTTTGGATTGCATTAATTTTCTATTATTGCATAACAAATTGTCACAAAATTTGTGTTGTGAGTCAAATGAGCCCACCTTGGCTCCATGGTCTTCATAGCCTCTCAAAGGGGACCACCAGGAGCTGTGTGGGACTTGCTTTTCCTAGAGCTCTGAGATGTCCTCCAAGATAACGTGGCTGGAGACAGGATTCAGTTCTGTGGACCTGTAAGATGAGGGCCCTTTGAGGCTACTTGAAACTCTCTACCTTCCTGAATTGTTACAAGCAGCCCCATGTGTGTTGCTTCTTTGAGGCATTAGAGGGTCTCTCCTCCCTACTAAGATGGATCCTTTTGGGATGCTGTAATAGAGTAGAGTCCTCACCTCTGCCAGGTGACATATACAGAAACAGGTATCAGGCTTCAAAGAATTCAAGGAAAAGATAGAAATTACAAAGGGCCACCCTTGCCTGTCTGCCACAGAGCAAATTAGCGCCTCAAAGCGCCCTGAAAGCAGCTTTGGTGAGTACTGCCAGCAGTCTGCCAAAGTGGTTCCTACCAGCAGTGCAGCCAGATCTTATCCCCCATACCTTTATTGCACAGCCTATGAAAGTGTTTTCTTTAACAGAAATTCTTTTGAATGGACATGTTGTCATGTCCAGGATTAGTTAGGGACAAGGACATATTTTCATGTGCTTACTGGCAATTTGGACATCATTATTAAAGCTCACTCCCCCTTATTTGTGGGGTGTCTGTGACACTTTCAGGTGAGTATAGTGTCTGAAAACTCCTTGTCAGCCATGAGAGAGGTTATTTTCCACTAACCCTTACACTGATAAGTATATACAATAGCACTGTCCCCAAAGATTATACCTGTGGAATAAAATGTGGAATCAAAGTAGTGATATCATGTGTAGCTCTTTCAGCAATTTTAATAGGAAAAAAATCTAATAAAAATGAACAAGTGCTCTACACACAGAGAGAATATCATAGAGAATAAAAGGCAGAGCACAGAGAGGTACACCATGTTCGTGGATTAAACAGTAGAGTGATATAATCCAAGTCCGTTACACAATGGATTTTCTTCTCATCACAAGTAGATGAACTGATTCCAAACAATATATGGAAACTCATGATCTGAGACTGGCTAAGGCACATTTTGCATGAGCCAAACAGGGAGAGGTTTACTCCACCGGACTAGAACGTGGTCTTTGATTAGAGATAGCATTAGCATAGGCACTGACAGAGATGATAAGGGGGTGCAGGAAAGACACAAATACAGTTGAGGATAGATTTATAAGAACAGCAAAGCTCTAACCGTTGGTCTTTATAGAGAAAAAAATGCAAACCTTGTCCCTTCTTCAAATTATATCCTAAACATAATTTCAGGTGGATTATATAATGAAAAGTAAGAGATAAAGGAATAAAACTTTTAGAAGACAGTACAGTAGACTATCTCCATACACAAGCAAATATTTCTCTAAATAGACATAAAACATATCAATCATGAAGGGAAAATTATCACTTGGATTATATAAATATATGGATGATTAGATTTAGTCTTGTGTGTTTTAAATGTCTGTCATTATAAACCAGTTATGGATATAAACATTATTAGATCCACATTTTAAATACTATTGTAATTAGCTATCGCTATGTATGTAACAGGAAAGCTATAATTTAAATGATAGACCTGGATCAAAAGCTCAACTAGGTATACGGTTTCTGTACACTAAAATAATTCTTTCTCCAGGTTAAGGGAGCCCTGTGGCCATTAGTATTGGTCCGTCAGTGTCACTGGATTAAGAAACACCTAGTGGATTCATAGCGCACACTCCTGTGTCTGCATGTGACATAGGCATGTGATCTAGGGCACTAGGCACCGTCACTTGCTCTTCTTCTCCACCACTGTTCCCTGCTCTGTTCCTTGGCCATCATGAACTCTGGGTCTCTCCTCTTATCACACTCTTCAGTCATGACATTCCTGCCACAGAGTCACCTGAACATGGACTGAACTCTCCCAAATGATGAGCTGTATTAAATCTCTCATTTTAAATTGTGAGTGTCAGGTATTGTGTTTGAGTTACAAGAAAGGTGACTACTACTGGTTCCAAAGAACCAAGGAGCCTATTATTTTTCATTTTGGTTAATAGTATAAAGAATATTACAAGTTATAGAAGTATGGCTGAGTCCCTGCACTCAGCTGAACCCAGAAGTAGTAGGAGCAAATTTCCTAGATATTGCTGGGCTTACTTGTTTTGACACCAGATAAAAGTTGTCCTTTAAAGAATGGTGTAAACCAATGTTGGAATGGTATTTGGAAGAGTAATGGTACCCCATTCTGTGCAGCTCAAAGCCCTGACGTTAAGCCATGCAGCCCAGCTTTTGCTGGGATGTTTGGGTGTGCACTGGAGGCCTCATGAGCTGTGCTCACAGCCCCAGCTTCCCTTGTACATCTCTGTTCCCCACGGGGCTGATTCTTACAGTGGTAGCACAGTGGGGCATGGCCTTGAGGAGCTCACCTCTGGGGCCCAGGCTGGGGCGGTGCTTACTGAATGGGTAGCCTATCATCCACTTGTTAGTATCCTGGTGACTCAGAGAGATGCACGTACAGGGTCACAGCAGGCTCAGCTTCTCTTGGATGCTAACCTACTTCCTTCTTGGGGAGGGAAGAGCAAATCAGGTAAAATTTGCTTCTTTAAAGAACTACAGTCCCTCTTCCCTCACCTAGAAAACATATCACACATCTGGCATTTGTTTTGCATTATTCGAAAAGTGCATGAGAATGGCTGTGATGGTTAGGCATGATTGTCTTGGTATACACAGATGCAGTGAATTTATTACTGAAGTCAGGCAAATCACCATTACATATAATGCCCGTGTGTGTGTGTGCTTGTGTGTGATCTGAAATCCACTCTCCTGACAAGCTAACCATGTAGGGCAGGGATGAGGGAGAACTGCACAGTGTATACAAAGTAGCCAGTTCATGGGATGAGCTTACAGCACCAGGTCACCATGTCTGCTTAGGGTTGTGCACAGGGTGAGAGGAGCCTCTCAGGGAATTGGACCCAAGGTCACTGCCCACCCTTGTGAGGTGTGTGTCTCTGCTTGTTTCCAGTGTGGCAATGACAAAGATGCACAGGAGCTTCTCTGCTGCATGGTGGATGGTCTGGGCTAAAACAGCCTTCAATGCAAGGGATCCAATTAACTGATCAAGTCTCAGATAGGAACGGTCTTAAACTAATAATAATAAGGTAGGAATGGAGGTGTGTGGCTGTAAACTCCATCACTCTGGGAGGCTGAATAAGAGGATGGCAAGTTAAAGCCCAACATGGGCAACTTGGTGACTCAGTGAGAACTTGACTTAAAATAAATAAATAAATAAATAAATAAATAAAATGGAAAGAGGGTGTAGTTCAGTGCAAAGATTCTGGGTTCAATATCTAGTACTACAAAAATAAAGGAAAAAAACATCATAATGATGATGACGATAGAAAATACTACTTTTTCTGATATCCCTCAGAGCACTTGCTTTTAATGGAGTTGAACTCTAAACTCAGATTCACAGAAGCAAACCTCTTCACCCCTGAAAATCAGTCTCATAAGCAGAAATTGCAATCACACATCAATGACCCCCCCAAAAAAATGAGAAAAAGAGAAAAAAGAAAAAAGTCTAAGTTTTATGAACTTTTCAAAGTTTAGTAGAAAAGTTTTTATAAAGAACCTTGAAAAATTGTGTGATTATTGTCCTTACTGCTCAGACGGGAGCATATATCTGATGGCATTAAATTATTAACTTTCATACTATGAATGTATTCAGTATTTTAAAATAAAGTATTAGTATATATCTGATGGCATTAAATTATTAGCTTTCATACTATAAACTTATTCAACATTTTAAAATAAAATATTAGTTACTTTTTTGTGGCTGGGACAAAATATCCAATGTGCAGTGTTAAAAGGAGAAAGATTTATTTATGTCACAGTTGGTTGAGGTTTTGTGCCATAATCAGTTTGCTCCTAGGCAGGGTGGAGTAGCAGAAGTGCAATCGTTCATGGTGGTGGAAAATACCAAAAGAAACAAGAGAGGAAGAAGGAGAAAGCAAGCTTCCTTCCATCCTTAGATTGTATGCAGGATACCCACCCTAGGGTAGCATTTACATTCATAATTGCAGCATTGGACCATGAATCAATCACAAATTCCACAAGTCCACCCACATGGCCATATAAGGCTTTGGGGGGACATCTAGACACAAACATGACAAACACTAAACCATATATATGAAAATGCAGACTCACAAGAGGCTTGTGGACATAATATGTACCCAAATACATGTTTGATAAATTCAACTTCTTTTTTTAAAGACGGGCAAAATCCTACAGCATTGAATTTGGTACCATTTGACAAGGCTTGGGCACTGTCATATCTCATCTTTCCCTACACTTGTAATTTCTCTGTACCATATAATCAGGCAAAATGCAATAATATAAAAGGTAACCTTAAACTATTTTGTAGATGACTAGTAGTAAACCAACATTTTGAAGTAGCTGAAATGGTGACAACATAAGGAATACTTTAGATATTGGTTGTTTCTTTTGCTGCACATTTAATATACATATAATGTAAACATATTTTTTTCCAGAATATACCAGCATTAGCACATGTGAACATCTGGGAGATGTCCTGACTAATAAATAACTCATCAGCTCATCTTACTAAAGATGTTGCATGTAAAGATAGTACACACATAGCTTTACTTTTGAAAAAAATTACATTACTGACAGGACAAAAAAAGGTTGCCCTTGTAATTCACCTATAAAAGAAAGCTATGTATTTAGTATGAAGTATAAAAGAAAATTATGAATTTAGTATGAAGTTTTGAGAAGAAAATCCAAATAGAATTAATGAGAGTTTAACTAGAAATAATCTGGAAGATCTTATGCAGTAAAACAGTTGTAAAAATGATAGAGCCTAAAGTCCTCTACTAGGAAGAATGATTTTAAGCTTTTGCACCCCTTCAAAACTTTAGTTTTGTTACATGTACTTTACACACATGAATCTTTAGCAAAGTAAACATTATCTGATTTATTATATTAATATAGCCATGATGTAGACAAGTGTAAAATGGGGGAAATTATTTTTTTTATTTTATTTATCTTTTAAAAAGAATAAAACCAAGCAAACAAAACAGAATGAAACCAATCAAAGCAAACCAGTGTAAGTGACACAAGACTTCAAAACAATAGGAAATCAACAATGGTTACCATAATGCCTCCTGCTGTCTTCAAAATAGCTACCCATGCCTTCAGACATAGTAAAAAACAAAGCAGAACAGAATAGAACCAATTAAAAACCAAACAATGAATGCAATAAAGGACTTCAAAACAAGATAATAGTAAACCCAAAATGGCTAGCATAATATATCTTGTTATCTTTGAAATGGCTGCCCATGCCATCAGATACAATAAAATCCAACAAAACAAAACAGAACAAAATTCAAATGAACAAAACAAATGAAACTGATACAGAACTTCAAAACAATATAATAGAGAATCAACAATGACTATCACCTTAAATGGAGATCTCCTCATAGATGCTACACTATGTATTGCCATTCTCTGAATAGATAATCAGATTACCAACTTTAGACCTGCAAAGTCAGTGAAACACTAAATACTACAAGCATTAAATTGTATTTTACCTCAATATAGCTATGATCACAGCCTGCGTTTCTCTGGTTCAGCTGGTTGCTTACAGAGTGGGGCGAAGGGGTTGGTTCATCTTGTTTCCCAGCCCATGCACAAGAAGGGTCTGGCATCTGGCTCTCCCCACAGTGGCCCACACATGGTGCTGATTCTCATGCAGGGCTTCTTCTTGGTGACTTCTTGTTCTCTTTCCCCACAGTCCATGAATGGCACTGACTCACAGGAAAAGACTGGTGTCTTGGCTGTTCCCCTAGCGGCACACACATGGCACTGATTCTCATGGAGGGCTTCTTTTTGGTGACTTCTTGTTCTCTTTCCCCGCAGTCCATATGGCTGTTCCCCTAGTGGCTCACACATGGCACCAATTCACGGGAGGGCTTGCTTCTTACTGACTCCTTGTTCTCTTCCCCTGCCATCTGTGAATGGTGCTGACTCATGGGAAAAGCCTGGTGTCTGGTTCACCCTCTGCAGCCCATGCAGGGCACTGATTCACAGGGAGGTCTTAAAATAGGGAAATTCTCAGAAGTTATCACATAAAGATGTTTTGAAGTTTTGGAAAAGTCAGATGGGACAAATTTTATAAGAATGATGCTTGGGCAAATGTTTATTTGCATAAAAAAATACAATATAAAGGAGAACTACCAGCATGTAAGTGTTCCTTTTAAAGATCGTGAGTTCAGTCAAAAATAAAGAATGAAAAATAAATAAAAATTCTGTCCTAAATATGAATTTTCTTTTCCAAAAACTTGATCCAATATACTTTGTAGTGAACATACAAAATCAGTAACAATATTTCACAACTTAATAATATGGGCCATGTTTTACTCTTCACTTTAAACAATAGGGAGCCTCAGAGTTTAAATGTTAGAATGAGTAATCAAGATGTTGCCATAGAAATGATGTTTATATGAATAATTACAACCCTTTAGACTTGGAACAATGAGATCTAAATTAAATCTATAGTATAACTGAGCTCTTCTTTTTCCTTCCTTCCTTTCTCCCTTCCTTCCCCCTCTCCCTTTTTCTCCCTCCCAATTTTTCTCCCTCTTTTCTTTCTTTCTTTCTTTCTTTCTTTCTTTCTTTCTTTCTTTTTTCTTTCTGTCTTTCTTCATCGGTTCTCTCATCTCATTTCAAGCCTTTTAGGGGTTTCCTGAAACCTGCTCATCTTTCTGTCACATTCTTATCTTACTTAATAATCTTTCAATTTGTTAGACAAATGGCTCAAGGTTAATAGATTTTAAAGACTTAATGTGGCCAGAGATTTGGAGTTAATATCATATAAAATAATTTAAAATTAAAATATCTGAAAGTTAATGGCATGTGACATGCCTAGTCACAGTGTGTGGCATGTGTGGAGTAAATGAAATTTATAAAAATGATTAAAAGAAAAGATCCATCTTAGAAAAATACCATAGTTTAATTTATATTGTGTTTCTGTGAGGTCCCTCTTGGAAACTGATTCCAAACTGGAATTAGGAGTCGAAGAGATTGATTTGGATCCAATACCTAAGACAAAGAGACAGCAGTGGAAGACCTTCAGAATCACCGTGGTCCGAGACCGTGGTCCCTGGAATGCTTTTTGTAGAGAGCCGTGCCACAGCTTTGCACAACTGATAGGGAGATACGGAGTAGAGAAGAGCTTGGACATCCGTCGAGATAGGTACCATTTCTAACAGCCTGCCTGAGAGGTTCAGTTTCCCCAAATGAAAATATGCTGTTCATTCTAATTCTGTAAACTAAAGAGGCTTACTTTCAGCTCCAAAGAGCAACAAATAGACGTGACAGATAAATATGTACCTAGTGCTACAGCAGAGGACAAGTTGGGTTCTGAAGCTTACAGCTGAGGTCTGAGAGTGCAGAGTAGCTGTGCTCCAAGGAAGGGGTTCCTACCCCAATTTGTGCAAATTGACAGTCTCCAGGATTTCCATGCTTTGTTTATTTCCCATCAGCAGTTTGAATTCCATTAAAATTGATTTATTTTAATATTAGCTTTTCAATAAACTTAAGGAAATACAGTGAAAACTATAAGAAAAGTGGGTCTTTTTTTCTTCTCAAACATCTGTAGTCTAAATCCAGAATCCAGCCTATTGAGCATCAATCAACCCCATTAGGATTACTTTAATCCTGATGAAGGCACCCCAAGATCCAAGACCCTCTCCTCCTCTATAAACGCACTTGTTTCCAGACCTCCTGAGGCCCACATGTCACAATAGTACAATGGCTTCTGTAATTCACAACAGAAAATAACTCAGTCTGGTGAGGTGCTCCTTTAGCCTGGTTCCTCTACATCTAAACAAACCCATAGACTAGGAGTTTCACTTCACTTTTTGTCTAACACGTCTTCTAGAAAACCACTATCAACCTTTGGCATTCAGATTTTCCTACTAGTTTTGAAAACTGCATGTGCTTCCACAGGAAATAGTTTGAATATTTAGTTGTATTTTAGTATAAAATAAAGTGTGTAAAAGTTTATCTCCAACATTGTATCTTCAACAAACAATCAATAGGCAAATTAGTTTAAAATAAATTAAAACAGTTTATTTTAATTTTTTACATAATCTATTATTTACTTAAGTGGAAATTTGCCAGCAGGCTAAGCCGTTAGGTCTAAAAGGCAGGACGGAAACTGATGTCACGTGTCCCGGACTACTCAGATGCAGTGTTTCATGGACACAGCCCCTGTTGTGCAACCATTTGCAAGAAATAAAATAAAACTTCCGTGTTGAAAACTTATTAGATCCAAAAGACTACATAAGAATATTAAACTTGAAAGGAAAATTGTTCTCTTGCTTAAATGTGTACAGAAACGTAAGCCTACACTGATGAATTCGTTTGATCAAAAATCAGAAAATAGTTGATACCTATGGAAAACAGCAAAATAAAAAGGGAACATCTGTGCATGCATTTTTGTAATTATAATATATTGAAGAGATAATAATTTAAAAATATGGTACAGTAGCATAAACTAGATGGAAAAATCATTTCTTACACAAACACAAATATTTATCAGAAATGAATTTTATGTTTGCTAACAATGAAAATAGCAGAGAGAATGACACCTGTAAGATCGATGTAGGATATCCTGTTATTTGCACCTTCTAGCAATAAAGCAAAACCTAGACCCCATCCATGAGCAAAAACAGCTCCAGGAGAATACAGGAGTCCATCCTTCCATCAGGTTGGCACGGCTCAGCAGCTGTAGGAATCTTTTTGGTGCATGAGTTTTCCACATATGGAAAAGTACAGTGGAAAAAGTGACCCGTTCCCAAGGCTAGTCCTTAAAGCATTCACTCCACTAACATTCCTAGGAAAATCTGCAGAGCTGAGCTGCCTGGACATGACTGGGTACAAAGACAAAAGACAGGAGCTATCTGCATCAGCTGGGCAGTGGTGTTCTGGTCATGCCTGGTTGCTGCAGAGGACCAGGGGTCTTTGCTCTTGGGATCTCTACAATTCTCATAGCTGCCATGGAATATACAGTTCTCACTGCTGAGAATCACGGTGTTTACTTGTGTGGATTCTGGCCTGCTCCATTGAGGCTTATATCACTGGAGAAGTGAAAAGCCATGTAGCCATCAGAGAGCCTCTGCAGACTTCATCATAAAAGTCTTTTAATTTTTGTCATTTAAAGTTATGAGATGTCTGAACTACTTTATCCCACTGCAGGTGCTTTCCTAGCCAGCGCTAACCTGAAGCTCTGGCCCCAGAACCTTACAAAAATATTGCGTATGCCTATAATGGTCCTGGTCCCCACCACTGGGGACCCCCTCCATCCCTTGATGCATGCTCTTGATCAGGTTGCCTCACACTGCCAGCCTTGGCACTAATCCTCCCCACTCTGCTCAGTACTGGACCTGGATATGCCAGTGAAGACCCTCACAGCCACTGTGAATCCTCCTGCATGGTGGCCAATAGCAAGAATAACTGACCTCAGCTGACAACTCCCGAGGAACCCAGTGTCTCCAGACTCAGAGCTGTTGCGGGCTTCCACATTTGGTGCCTACAATTATACCCACCATCATGTCATGCTTCTAAACAGGAGGTCGATTGTGTTTCTCTGGGCAGGAGGAGGCTTTTCACTGAGAAGCCAGTCTATGAAGTCTGAAACCTACTGATTATTTCCACGTGCAGTTACCAAGGCAAGGACACAAGGGACAAAAAATTTCAGGAAAAACAATACCAGTTAAGAATCTCGATAAATTCACAGTAATTATTCCGAAGAAATGCAAATACATGAATTGCTTGAGAAATAAGTTAGACTAATTGTTTTAAACAAGCTACAAGAGAGCTGAGTGTGGTGTCATATGTCTATAATCTCAAAACATGGGAGGCTGAAGCAGGAGGATTGCTGTGAGTTCAAGGCAAGCTTGGACTACAAAGTGAGATCCTACCTCAAAGAAAAAAGTAAAAAAGAAAAAGAAGAAGCTACAAGAGAAACACATGAACTTTTTTAAACATCAGGGAAATAATATGAATGCAAAGACACACACACACACATACACACACAAAGAAATATAAAAAGAAACAAAAACTGTCACTGAAGACTACAATGACTGGAATAAAAAGCAAGAAACAGCAAAATAGAGGAATCACTAGAAATTTTTGAGAAAAAGTTAAAAGGAATGAGAAATTCTACATGATTTATGGGACTCTATTAATATATACACATGTTTAGAGTTTAAAAGAAGATAAAGAGAAAGATGAAAGCTTATTTAAATAAATGATATCCTAAAAGAACTCATTCTTTTTTTAAAAGAGAAAAAAAAATCAGGAAAAAGGTAGAAATATTACAGAATTTCAAGAAAAGAAGATAAACAGTAAGAAATCACTAGTTGATAAATTATATATTGTTCTTTTAGAAATAGTTATTCAGATTACAGAATTAAAGCACACGAAGTGGACACTAAAGCAGTGAGAGTGCAAACAGATCTGTTCAACGATCCAACAAGAACCTAGAAATATGGTCATCAATCCCACACACCTAAACATACATGCAGCTATATCTTTTATAGTGCTTCCTATTTCATCTTTTTTTACAATAGCAATTATACATTTTTAAAATTTTATTTAAAGAGAAGAGAAAAAAAAAGAAAAAAGGGTAGCAATAATACAGAATTCTAAAAGAAAGAAAGAAAAAGGAGAATGAGAAAAAGCCCCACTAAGAAATCAGTAATTTATAAATTACGTACTGTCATCCTGGATGTAGTTGTTCAAGTTACAAAGTTAAAGGATACTTACTAGACATACAAACAGGGAGACTGCAAACAGTTCTGCTCAAAGATCCAACAAAGATTCAGCAATATGGTCATCTATTTTACACACTCAAACATACATGCAGTTATATCCCTTAGAGCACTTTCTTTTCCTCTCTTTTTTACAATAGCAATTACACATTTTGGTTTTATTACTCTTGTAGTTCTTATTTACTTTTTACACTAGAGACACAATATGATATTTATA
>PVLA01016999.1:0-18830 GCA_004027455.1 Hydrochoerus hydrochaeris
ATATTTTCAAATCCTCTCCCCATTTTATCCCTATGTATCTTTTTATTGAGTTGTAAAGGTTTTGTATACATTCTGGATATTCTGTATACCAGACCTTTATCAGATGTGTGATTTATAAACATTTTCTCCCATTCCACTGGTGACTGTCTTTTCACCATTTTACTGGTGTCCTTTGACACACATACAAAAGATTTTGTGCTTCGCCTTTGTATTGTGTAACACTGGGGGTTGAACCCTGGGCCTCTGCACTGAGCTACATCCCCAGCCCTTTCCCTGTTAGGATCTCCTGAAGTTGCTAAGCCGCCCAGGCTGGGATCAAACTTTCCATCTTACTGTTTCCCAGAGTACTAAGGTTATAGCCAGGAACCACTATACCCAGCTGATTTGTAAAATTTTTTGCAGATAGTCATGCACCACCAAGCCCAATTGAAGCACAAAGTTTTTAATTTTGATAAAATCCTGTTTATCTATTTTCCCTGTGGTTAAACTCTTTGTACCATATATAAGAAATTGTGGCCTAATACAAAGTTACCAACATTTACTGTTACATTTTCTTTCTAAGAGTTTCATAGTTTAAGCCCTTACATTAGGTATTTGCTACATTTTGTATCAATTTTTACATATGATGTAGGGATTTGGTTATATTGATTTTCTCTATTGTTTTGGATTTTTTATTTCACTTTTTTCTGTTCTACTCTTTATTATTTTCTTCTGTGTTAACTTGGGCTTAAGTTGCTGTTTTTTTCCTGGTTTACTCAGGAGAATTTTACATTATTGATGAGAATTTTCAATATTTGCATCTGGGTGTATATCTTTCCCTCTGCACATTGCTCTAGCTGGGTTCCTAAGTGTTGGTGCTGTATGACTTCATTTGCATTGATGTTGAAGTATTTCCTGATTTCCCTTGTGATTTCTTTTCAACTCATTAGTTGCTTACATGTGTGTAATTTCTATATTTATGAATTTGCTGAACTTCTTCCTGTTGTAGCGATCCTCTCAGCCTGTGTTTCTCTGGATCAGCTGATTGCTTATGGAGGTGGAGGGGGCTCAGCTCTTTTTGTCTCCCAGCCTGCATGGCTGCCTCTGGCTCATAAGGGGCTGACTTCTTGTTTCTCCCCCCACTGGCCCATATGACTGCCACTGGCTCACAAGAAGGAGCTGGCAACTCAGGATAAGTTAGATAACCTCTCTATGCCTCCGTTTCCTCACTTGCAAAGTGGGGTAATTTTAATATCTACCACTTAAGATTATTATATTACATTATCAATGTAAAATGCTGAGCATAATTACTATTACTAATAATTACTATTTCTGTAGAAGTATAGTAACTAATGTTTCCTGAGTCAATTTAACCTCCACATAGATCATCCTTCCTCATATTTCTTTTGTTGTTGTTTGCTTACTGTAAAGAACTGAAAACAAATTATATTCCAGCATTTTGAAGTAAAGATTTGCATCACAGTGAATATAGCCGGGCATAGTGGCGTGTGCCTGTAACCCCATCACCCTGCCAGGTTAAGGCAGGAGGATTACACGTTTGAGCCCAGCCTGGGAGAATTATTAATTTAGAAAGAATTTTTCTGAAAATAAAAGTAAGAGTGGCTGGGGACACAGCTCAGTGCAAAGGCTCCGGGGACAGGGCTCGGTGCAGAGGCTCCAGGGACAGGGCTCAGTGCAGAGGCTCCGGGTACACGGCTTAGTGCAGAGGCTCTGGGGACAGGGCTTAGTGCAGAGCCTCCGGGGACAAAGCTTAGTGCAGAGGCTCTGGGGACAGGGCTTAGCGCAGAGCCTCCGGGGACAAAGCTTAGTGCAGAGGCTCTGGGTTCAATACCTGTGCCTGCAGTCTCCGCCCCTCAGGAGCCTGAGGTTGTACCAGTGCTAGATCCTGAGAGTTTGAGGCTAGTCAGCCACACCTATCTCCTAAAGAGGGATGTGTGCATGTGCGCAAGCGTGTGCTAATGTGTTCGTTTCATTGATATGAAAAGATAATATTATTTGTATATTCAACAAACATTTATTAAAAACCTAGTAAATTCTAGGCACTATACCTGGCATAAACATGATACAGGACAACAGGTGGGAGCAGCAAAGGAAATATGGCTGTAACACCTCCCCCTTGTTACAGTTTTTATCCAAATGTCCCCCAAAAGCCTCCTTCAGTCATAGCTTTGGGGAGCTGACTGGAGAGTGGGGGTGTTACAGCTGAGGTGGGGCTCAGAAGAAGTGGGTGGGGGTGGTCTTCCTCCCCGCCTCTTCCCTTCCCCCTACGCCTCACAGTTGCTGGGCATGAGTGTCTCTCTTCCACTCAGGCCCTCCCACCAGGCTTTCCTGCCTTGGAGCTGGCTGTGCACTGAACCGTGAGCCAAACTAGACCCTCTTTCCTTTCCTGTGCGGCTGTCAGATAGTGTCTCCTTCATAAAGAAAGTTAACAAGACCCACCTCTTAGAGTTTAAAAAATTTTTGTTTGACTCTAAACCAAGGAATTGTTGCCCCTCCCCACATAACTGCCTTTTTTCTTTTTGAGTCAGGGGCTATGTAGTTTCAGCTGATCTTGAATTCACTATGTAGCCCAGGCTGGGCTCCATGTTCTTGTCTCAGCCTCCTGAGTGCTGGGATTACAGGTGTGTACCACCATGCCTAGCACATTGTTTTTTCTCTTACTGAATTAGACCATGATATTTTTTTAAATTTCTAAAGATGAAAGGCAAGCACCTTGAGTTATGAAGGATGCTAACTATAGAATTTCCTGCAGGATGAAGGTTTCTTACCAGAGCAGTCAATTTCAGGGTTTTTGTTCTTTCATATATTATTTTTTTCTATCCATGCTATTCTATATATTTGCCTCCCTCTTTCTCATTTCCTCTTATCTTTTAGAGACCTACTTAACCGCCAAAGGAAGAGTGCTTTCTGAATTCTAAGGGTTATTCACAGGTAGTCACAGAAAATAATCTTTTAACCTTTAAGTTCTATACTAAAAAAAAACCCTTTTCATGTAACCTCATGCATATTGAAATTTTAATTCCATTGTGTTTTTCAGAATTCTCAATCATAATCCTCTGTCAACTATTGAAGATTCATCTCTTTTTCAATTACCAGCATTAAAATATTTGTAAGTACTGTGTTCCAATAATTGTGTAAATCTAATATAGCTTCTGTTCTTCTTGCTTCCTTTCATCAGAGGTTAGGTATTATATTTTGATTCTAAAAGTCATAATTTTAATTTTAACTCAGCTATTGAAAAACGTTCTTGGAAAGAAAAGAATTAAGATATACAATGGGTAAGAGAGTTAGCAGGGGTAGAGGGCAGTGTCAAGGAACACAGTGGAAATGGAACATATAAATGGAGGCAGGACCATCATTCACCCCAGAAAGCATAGTGGCATTGCTACTAAAAATAAAAAACACACTGAGGTGGCTGCAATATAAAATGAAAAGTAAAATGATGATTTGAAAAAGGTGTAGGCTCTACTATGGAATGTTAGTCATTCGTTTGATGGTGCAAACATTAAAGTTGAATTTTTTCATGAAAAACTGGCAGTATATTTTATGATAAAATCATGTGCTGGCTTGTTAAGAGGGGAAAAAGTTCATTAATCACATTTTCTTGACATACCTGTTCAAGTACAGAATATCTGTGTTGGGATTCCTCATGACTGACCGAGCTTTCTTCTTCAGAGACTTGGGACAAACACGTGTCCAACTGACAGTGATCAAGAACATAGTCACCACGGCTCTGGGATTGAAAACACTGTAAGTTAGTTTTGCTTTTCTTAAACTTACTCGCCTAAAGTATTTTGGTTAGTTTTTAAAGAGATTAGTTTATTAGTAGAGGTGTGTTTCCCTTAATGATTATACTCCTCACAGGAGGAGGGTAAGTTTCTTTCTTCTCTCAACCTTTCTCTTCCCTCCTTGCCCCTTTCACCAGTCTCTTAGCCCCTTCTATTTTTTGTTATGCATTTGCAACACACAGTGCTTGCACCTCGGGATGGGCTTGGTGCGTGTACCTAGCACACCCCAGTTTCTGTGCTTCCCCCCTCCCCTCCCCCTTTTGTGTCTCGCTCGCCTTCCCCTCTGAGAACAATCCATCTCCCTACTTCCTATCCTCCATCACTTATTTTGCTGTTTTAACTCAGTTTCACGTAAAAGGAAAGCAATGTGATATTTAAGCTTGTGCATCTGATTTCTTTTTTTAAAAAAATATTAAAATGTCCTTTTTTATTTTATGGAAAGAATAAAATTTATAACAAAATAATAGGAGAATATAAATAGTTAATACAGTGTGTATTGTTATCTTCAAAGTAGTTACTCAGAGTACAAGATATAGGCATAAAGAATTCTCCAAAATGATTTCAGGATGAAACTCTCTTTTTAATGAACTACAAGAAACTAGTAGTATAACTGTCTTGTATTTTTTTTTCTTTTTCCCTACCTTCCTTTCCCCCTGCCCCCATCCTGGTCCTGATTCCTTTTAAATAACTTCTTCTCATTTCACAGTATCTATCGCACATTGTGATCCGTATTTACTCTTTGTTTCTCACACCAGGAATACAATGTGCTGTTCACACATGTGTGTCTGATTTACTTCATTTATGTGTATGGTCTCAGGCTGCGTCCATTTGCCAATAAAAGTCTCCAGTTTATCTTTCCTTATGACTGAATAGTGCTCAATTGTATAAAAACACTGCACCTTTTTAACTGATTCCTTGGTTGATGAGCATTTGGATTGTTTCCAAGATTTTGCTATTATAAATGTATTCCTGTATGCATGGATACACATATATCACTGTGGTATGACATTTTCAATTCTTCTGGGACAATACCCAGAAGGCGATTTGCTGGGTTGAATGGGACCTCTAATTCAAGGGTTTTTTTTAATTTTTATTTTTTTTATTTAAAGAGAAAAAAAAAGCATGTAAAGGGTAGAGATAATACAGAATTTCGGAAAAAAGATCAACAATAAGAAATCACTGGTTGATAAATTACATATTGTCCTCTTAGAAATAGTTGTTCAAGTTACAAAATTAAAGCATACAAAGTAGATACTCAAACAGTGAGAGTGTGAACAGCCACGCATACATGAGTCTTTACATGTATTTCTATTCTCTCTGTATTAGAGGGAAAAACAAAACTTAGTAAGACAAAACAAAACAAAACAAATTCCTATAAAAACATGAAACCAAAAAGTCGTATAAAACCACAGTACAAGGTGATCTACAATCATTACTGTGTTGTTTCTTATTATCTTCATTAGAATTGCCTATATCATCAGGCATAAATGAATATAGCAGTATAATTGAATATAGCAGTACATAGCCATATTAGTAAAAATAAAACATTGTAGACAGTATCAAACTTCAAAGGCAAGTAATAATCAAACCATAGTGGATATTCTAGTGGATCTTGTCATCTTAAGTGCAGTTGCCTATACTCTCAGACTTGATACTATCAATCATAACAGCTTTGAATAAAATCTATCAATACAAAACAGTGATCCAACAAACCAGATTCAATTATTATCAGTCATGGTAAAACAGTGTAGGTTTTACAGAGCTTTCAATTGACTTAATAGGAAATTAAGGATGATTACCGTACTATATCCTGTTATTTTCGGGATTACTGTTTGTACCCTCAAACCTAGCACAGGTAGAATGACTGGAACAGAATATAATCCATCTAAGCAGAGTAGTGTGAATAATGTGGGTTTTAAATCCTGGTGCACCATTAACAATATAGTGTATCAAGGCCATCTATGTTAGACATTCTAGTTATCCTTCTCTGCCTCATTTCTGCTATGCTATTTTTCTGCCTGTTTGTCTACTTTTCTCCTTCATGCTACTGCCTGCCCCACTCATTGAGGCTTTTCTGCCACTGTTCCTAAAATCCTGGTATTTTTTTTCTCTCTCTCTAGAATGTCCTTCAGTATTCTCTGCAGGGTTGGATTGGTGGTCACAAACTCCCCAAGTTCCTCTTTGTCATGAAAGCATCTTGCTTCTCCATTAATTTCTAGTGAGAGTTTTGCAGGGCACATCAACCTGGGCTGGAGGTTATTTTCTTTCAGGGCTTGGAATACTTCGCTCCAAGCTCTTCTTGATCTGATGGTCTGTGTTGAGAAGTCAGCTGTGATCCTGACGGGCTTACTTTATAGGTAATCTGTTTCTTTTCCCTGATGGCTTTTAATATTCTGTTTTTATATTGAATTTCTGGTATCTTGATTATTATATGTCTGGGTGTAGCTCTGTTTCGGTTGTAGGTGGCTGGGGTTCTGTATGCCTCACATAACCAAATGTCATTTTCTTTTCCCATGCTTGGGAAGTTTTCCTTAATTATTTCCATGAATAGCCTTTGTAATTTGCCTGTATGTATTCCTGCTTCTTTGTTCACATTTCTTATTCTTAAATTGTAGATTCTCTTGTCATCTTCTGGCCTTTGTATTGTTACTGCCTGTTTCCTTGTTATTTTTAAGAGACCTTTCCTTTCATGATCACACATTGCAAACTTGTCTTCAAGTTTTGATAGTCTATCCTTAGTTTCTTTTAAGGTGTTGTGCCAGCTTTCAATGGAGTTTTTGATTTCCTGGTAGTCTCTTTGAATCTGCTTCATGTATTCTATATTTTCTTTATATTCTTTATCAAATGTTTCTCTCCTTTGTGTTCCTCCCTTCTTCTGTCTGTATCTTCCTGAGAGATGCTCCCTGAGAGCATTTCTTTTATTGCTCTACTCATATCTTGCTTTATCTGATTTAATATTTCAGTTTTGAGCTTGTCTACAAGGTCCCAAAGATATCATTTAATGTCCATTGAAGCCATGTCTGATGTTGCGTGTTTGCCGCCCTCAGTTGCCCTTGTTTTTCCCTCTTCTGGATCAGGGCTCTCAGGGTTCTGGGCTAGGGGCCTCCTCCTGCCTCTCTCTCCTGTCATGGTCCTGGCTTCCTCCATACAGGTTACAGTGCAGGTCCCAGCTCCCTTCCCTGTTGGCCAAGTTTCCTCTGAAGCACGCTGGTGAGAGACCTCCGCCCTCTCCTGAGTGCTCTTATCACTGAGGTGCAAGCAGTGGCTGTCTATGCCTACCCCTCCCCACCAGGCCAACCAAACTGCAGAGGCCTTCCCCCAGTTAATGCTTGCTAGGCACAGGGAATCGATTTGGGACTGCTCATTGGGTCCTGGCCAGGGGTGCAGCCCAGCCCACACAAATCCCACAAATGTGCTTTGGGGAGGGAGGAACCAACTGAAGTCACTGTTGCTCCCAGTTCAGGCTTCTCCTGCCAGATTCCAACATGTCGCCCATTTGATCATGCACTTCCCATGGGAGGGGGTCCCAATCCCAGCACTGACTATGGATTAATGAAGGTCCCTTTGTTGGCTCCGTTTTCCATTGGGCTCACCAACCCTCGACTTCAGTGCTGCTGTGCTTCCCGTGACTGGCGGCAGGAATGAGTTTGGGCGGCTCTGCCTGCTGCCACGGATTCAGACTGGTGCAAATTCAGGCCAGTGCAAACTTGGCGGGTCGCAGTGAAAACACTGTGTCCCATAATTTTTAGCTGTTCCAGTTGTAGTCCCAATGTATTTGACAAGCTTTTTTATGTTTTAATTTCTTCCTGTGTCAAGAGGATCCATCTCCCTCTGTCTGGGTCTCTCCAGGATGTTTTATTCGGGCATATGAGTTGTTTCTCCTGGGAAGCTCTGTATTTTGTTGCTCACTGATCGGCCATCTTGAGATTTTCCCTTTTTTTGGGAATCTCCAAACTGATTTCCACAGTGGTTGCACCAGTCTATACCCCTACCACCAGTGGGGAAAGGTTCTTTTTTCTCCGCAGCCCCTCTAGCATTTGTTATAGCTTGATTTCTTGATACTAGCCATTCTTTCAGGGGTGAGGTGGAATCTCAGTGTTGTTTTAATTTGCATCTCTCAAATAACCAGTGATGTTGAACACTTTTTCTTTCTTTTTCTTTTTTGTACTGGTGATAGAACTCACTACTCACTCTTGCCAGACAGGAGCTTACACTGCTGAGCTAAATCCCTGGCTGAACATTTCTTCATATGTTTATTTGCTGTTCGTATTTCTTCATCTGGGAAGTGTGTGTTCATCTCAGATGCCCATTTCTGGACTGGGTCTTTAAATCTGGAGGATTGGGTTTTTTTTTTAAAGTTCTTTATACATTCTCAACAGTAATCTTTTTCTGAGGAACAGCTGACAAACATTTTTTCCCACATTGCAGGTTATCTCTTCTCTCTGTTGGTGGTTTTCCTTGCTCTGCATAAGCTTTTCAATAAGATGAGATCCCAGTTGTTGATTATTTGTGATGGTTCCTGTGCGATTGGGGTTTTGTTAGTGAAGTCTCTGCCTACACCAATGTCTTCAAGAGTTTTACTTCTATCTTCCAGTAGATTTAATGTTTGTTTTAATATTAAGATCTTTGATCTAGAGCCAGTTTTTCTAGAACCATTTATCAAAGAGGCTTTCTTTCAGTGAATGTGTTTAGTATCTTTGTCAAAGACAAGGTGGCTTAGTGTGTCTGGAGTTGTTTCTGCATCTTCTAATCCATTCCACTGATCTTCAGGTCTGCTTTTTGCTAGTACCATGCTGGTTTTATTACAGTAGCTTCATAATATCATTTCAAGTCAGAGACTGTGATTCCTCCTGTCTTACCTTTGTTGCCCAGGATTGCCTTTGCTATTATAGTTGTCTTCTGGTTCCCAATGAATTTTAGGATTGTTTTAATTCTGTCAGATATGCTATTGGAATTTTGATTGGGATTGCATTGGATCTGTATAATAGTTTTGAAAGTATCCCATTTTTACTATATTGGTTCTTTCTACCCAAGAGAATGAGATATCTCTCCATTTTCTAATATCCTCTTCATTCTCCTTTTTCAGAGTACTGTATTTTTCAATATTGAGATCTTTGATATCCTTTCAGACTCCTTAGAAGTCAACCTTCTTCCTGTGCACTCCCTACCCAGAGTGAGACTTCTGAGTTGAAAGGAGATGCTCCTGAATGAAGGGGCACATTCCTGTCCCTCAGCACTAATCTCCAGTACCTTCATGTTGGGCCCACCACACACACTGCTGAGCTTACCCTTCTGTGGGGACCCCATGCTCCCTCCTATTTACTCACAATATTCAAAAGCTGCAGTGGCTGTTGGGCTCCTACCAGCCGCACAGGCTGCCTCCAGAACTCCTTCCCACACCACCCTGTGGGGCCTCGTCCTGCCTCTTTACCATTCAAGGAGCCTCTTTCCATTAACTCAGATCTCTGTGTTTCTGTCAACAGGATCTTACCGAGCCATATGGTCTGCTGCCTCTGCCAGTTTAAAAATGCTATTGAGGTTGTCTGCAAGACAATCGAGCTGCGTTGCGACAGCACATGTGTGATTAACACCACTCAGTGTCGTGAGTCAAATTGCCTGATGATATTTTCACTTATATTTTGCTTTTTAATTCTAAATGGTGATGATAAGATTGTAAACTAATGACATAATTGTTTTATTCATTCATCAGAGTGAAGTCTGATAAATTTTGAAGTGCTCCCTTGCAGAGAGTCAGGTTCTCAGTACTACATGATGCAATAACATAACTGCTGCATGTGCAAAGAACCCAGAGGAAGGGCCAGAAGGGAGGGAACACCATTCTTGGCTGCGCACCATGCAGAGTACCCGCTGTCTGGTGCTTTGCCTTCCATGAAAACTTAACTCATGCAAAGAATGCAGTTTGTAAGCTGGCTTTATATACTCAGGGTCTCAAGTTTCCTCAACTTTGGGGCAAGTAAGTGTAGATCAGTTTTGTCTTGTTTTTGTAATTGTATAAAAGAGTATTTTATTGAAGCCCCAGCAGTTTCTAATTGCATAACCAGAAACTGCTGCCTGTCTCTTCTAAGAGAATGCAGGGTTCTTCCATGCCCAGACTGTCCAACCCTGAGCTCTTCCTGAGTCTCACATGACTCACGTGCATTTAAGGATTTATCTGTATATCAGGTTTATTTGCTCTCACTTCATGCTTGCAACACGTGACTGCTTTCGCATCCAGAGAACTTGACTACGGATCTCTACCAGTGATCTGGGACAAATAATGAATAACAGCACTTTGCTCTTTATGCAAAGGCAATGTTGCTTGGCTTTTAAAAACAATTATTACCTATAATATTATTCCTTCCTTCCCTAGAAATAAAAGCAAAGGAAGAATTTCTTAGCTCTTTTTACAGGTAAGGAAAGTAAGATCAGAAGTGTCAAGCACTAGAGCCTCATGCCAGCCCTCTGTCCCCAATTCTGGGTTCTCCAGAAGCTCATGTTCCTCTGTGGTCATGATCCTTAACTCCTCCTCTAGCCTTCACCACCACCACAGTCACTTAATTCTTCTGGAAGAGAAAACATGTTACACAACATGTCCTTGACTTTCATACCATTGGTAGCTTTAGATGCTTAGAAATATTAGAACAGAAGTGAAAGTAGGGCAAGCAGCTGATAGAAACAGTTTTTTCCTTGTACATTAAGACCTTAAACCATGTTTGTCCAGAAATTGCTTTTATTCTGAAAATGTATTGTGCATTACTGCACACAGGTATACAACCAAGCAAATTAAAAATCTCTTAACCTACAACCCAGGTCCCTGCCCTAATTTAAGGAAGAGCCAGAGCAGGACAGTATTTGGTTCTGGGAGAGTCTTTTGTTATGGGGCTAGGATATATGAGAGCAGGGGCCAAGTGAAGGTATTTGGTGAACAGGTAGAGAGAACATATCCAGAGGAGGACCTGCAAGCAGAAGAAGTGGGGCCTCTGCCTTTGCACTTTTGCTCACTGTCTTAGGAGGACTGTCCTTCCCCGTGGTCATCTGTGACAGCAGCAAGAACACCACAGGCTGAAGAGGTGGAGGGAGGAACCCTTGCACTCCATCTGCAGCTGCAGTGTGATGTTATGGTTACAGAATCTGAGCGGGCAGAGGAGGTCTACAGAGAGGGTTGCTGAATGGGGGAATATTGGCCAGCATTTGGCCTTTGATTAAGTCTCAATTATTGGGCTGTCCTAAGTTAAGATGCTGTAGCTCACACTATAAAATGTTCTGAGTAGGTAATCATGTTAGCAAGAGAGTTCTTTTTTGCTTTCTTTTTTTAAAGTTTTATTAAAAAAAAAGACTAAAAACAATGGAGCAGAGTTTCAGATCAACATAATAGAGTAACAATGGCTATTCTATTCAAAGCAGTTGCTCAGATTACAAGATATTGGTATTAAAAATGATCAAAAAATGAAAGCACAAACTGTTCTTTTTGAAGAAAAGAGATTAGTGCTATAACTGTCTAATATATACATTTTCCTTTCTTTTTTCTCCTTTTCCCCATCTCAGTTGTCCTTTCCTTTTGAGCAGTTTCATCCTCTTTCACTTTCATAGCATCTAGCATACATTTTGGGTCTTATTGAGTCTGTCCACTTTTCACACTAAGGAGATAACATGAGGTTTACACATGTGAGCCTGATTTATTTCATGTATGATTATTGTCTCCAGTTGAATTCATTTACCTATAAAAGGCTCAAGTTTGTCTTTCTTCATAGCTGGGTAGTACTGCATTTATCGATTCAGTGGTTGATGGGCTTTTGGGTTGTTTCCAAGATTTAGCTATTACAAATTGAGCTGCTATAAACACAGGTGCACATATATTGCTGTGGTATGATGCTTTCAGTTCTTCTGGGAAAATACCCACAAGGAGAAAGGCTGGATCGAGTGGGATCTCCAAAACCAAGTTTTTGAGGAATCCCCACACTGACGTCAGCAGTAGCTGAACCAGTCTGCACTCCCACAAGCAGTGGAGAAGTGTTCCTTTTTCCCCACAGCCCTTCCAGCATTTGTCATTGGATGACCTCTTGATAACAGCCATTCTTTCTGGAGTGAGATGGAGTCTCATTGTTATTTTAATTTGCATTTCTGAATGGCCAGTGATGTTGAACATTTCTTCATATATTTATTTACCATTTGCTTTTCTTCATCTGAGAAGTGTGTGTTCATCTTAGGTGCCCATTTTTTGGATTGGGTCTTTGAATTTGAGGGGGTCTGATTTTTTTCAATTCTTTGTAAGTTCTAGATAGAAGTCTTTTGTCTGAGTTGGTTAAAATTACTCCAGTTTCTCGTCAAATCTCATAAACCTTTCATTTTCTTGACTTTCTGTTTTATGTTTTGTAGTTTTCGGTTTGGGTTTCTTTTTTGTACCTTCCAAATGGCATTGAAATACTTACTGACCACTAACTTTGATTGGCATAAACAGCTGTGGGCTGACAAAAAGCTGGCTATTCAACCTCCCTTGATTGAGAACAGTCTCTTTTTTTCTGACAGTGAGACAAGCCCCTCTAGGGAACCTTGAAGAAGACTTCATGAAGGTGTTACAAGTCCGGAAAATGAGCACCAACGCCAAGCTGACTATCAAGCCAGAAAACCCATCTTCAAAAAAGAGTGGTTTGGACATGTCAGGCCTTGTGAAAGAACAGCTAGACACTAATGGTGAAAGTGACATTACTAGCACACCAAGTAACACACTGCCATACTTTCTAGAGGGAAATCTGGAAGGCACAGAGGAAACAATATTACCATTCATTCAGCTCCTTTTTTCAAATATACAAGATGATAATTCCTTGGCTTATTTGGAAAAAAATACAGGAAACTTCTCTTTTCTCCCTGCATCTGATAATTCGACTCTCAAAAATAAACTGGAGAAGCTGTATTTTCTGCAAAATTTGGTAAATGTAAAAATTCAGGAAATAATAGATGATGCAAAAAAGAAAGAGAAAACCGCCATGCTTATGCTGTCTAGAATTCTAGACCCCCAATTCAGACACCAAATCTTTGTAAAGAAACTGAAAAGTGCTGAAACACAGCAAAGCCACCTGACGGAGGTTAAGGGTAAAAGGAAAATGTTTCCAAGTGTGAAGACCATCCTCAAGGAGCTGAAGCATCCACAACAAAGTCTTTTCAAGAAAGCAAGGAAACAGAAAGCCAGGGTGAGGTGGGGTAGCCAGCAATTCTTGGAAGATATCACCAAAGAGGGAGGCCTAAGGAGACTCATGCCAGGGGAGGTGGGGCAGCATACGAGGATGCCAAGGCTCAGGAAGTTGGTGGAGAACTCCTTGCACACAGAGCCCTCCTCCACAGAGGAACAGAAGGTAACAGTGCCTTCTTTCCTAAACCATCACTCCATGGACAGATCTTTTTCCATCCCTGCCAAAGCCCTGGCCAAGGTGAGAAAGGGAACAAGTGACCTCAACTACGGTTTGGATTTACAAAATGCAAATGCTAGAGCTAAAAGCACAGAGGGTACAAAACCAATGCTACATCCCGGAAAGGCTCGTGACTTTCACAGAACTCACTCTCTCGTGGCCCATGGAACACCCGAGGCCAAGCCGAGTGACAAGGAGAGAAAGGAAAACTCACGCAGTCGACTCCCGCTTGTGAAGAGGCCTACTTTCTCAGCAGTGAGGACTCTCATCAGTTTACCATCAGGACGGCTCCTCTCATCTTCAGGAGACCCCAGTTTTCAGGAGACTCCTGTTTCAGAATTATATGCTCCTTCAGAACTTTCTGCAGAAAGCACCCCTGAAGAAAACCCTACTGCAGCAGATGCTCTGAAAGAAGCAGATTTTGCTTTAGGCATTAGTGTGCCAGAAGAAACTACCTCCAAAGACACAGCTCACAAGAACCATTCTGCTGCAAACTCTGCTGTGACTGCATTCAACCTAATACCAGCTGTGAACCAGACAATGCAGGCACAATGGGAACGCCCCAACACGGGCACTGACTCACCCCTCAAAGACTTCACCTCCCTGTCACTGTCATCCCCAGGTGATCAGTTTGAGATTTATGTAAATCAGCAACTCTGGCCCCTCATCCCCAACAATGACATCAGAAGGCTGATTTCTCGTGTTATCAGGAGCTTAAAAATGGACTGTTCTGAGACCCATGTGCAGGGGGCCTGTGCCAAGCTCATCTCCAGGACAGGCCTCCTGATGAAGCTGCTCAGCCAGCAGCAAAAAGCCAAGGTTTCCAACGCCCAGTGGGATGTAGAGTACTGGAAAAATGAGAATTATATCAATGAGAGCACAGACGACCAGAATGAAGAGAAGGAGCAACAGTCAAGGGAGGTGAGGACAACTATCCAACATGAGGGTTTGCTGTGCAGTGCAAATGGGTCCCCTTGTCTGTATTTTGTCTTGGCCAGGTAAGTGTGGTCAGGATGGTGATCTCCACCCTGCTCCTTGAAAGAAGGAAGATGACCTTGGCATACAAGATAAACTAGAAACAACATGCATAACACTATTTGTAACATGTTCCCTTTGGTATGTTTTTAACGACTTGCAAACTACTTCCCTGTAGGAATTAGATTTGAATAGTCAGTTTTCATCCATCCCATCTTTGTTTTTTTAATTTTTTAAAATTTTTATTGGTAGCAGGGATCAAACTCATGACTGCGTGCTTTCAAGGCAGGCGCTTATGCCGCTGAGCTAAATCCCCAGCCCCCCACCTTTGTTACTTAACAAAAATTTCTCTTTCTCTCTCTCCTTCCTCCTTTTCCTCCCTCCCTCCCTCTCATCTATCTCTCACTCAGCTCACAGTAGAAGTTCCAGGATACGGCTATAACAACAAACTGATCTTGACAATATCTGTGACGGGAGTAGCGATCATTCTGTTGATAATTCTCTGTGCCATTGAGGTAAGGATAACAGTTCAGGCTTCCTGAATGGACTCTTTCCCATTGAACAAACTCTCTTTTCCTGTATTAATACTGTACTACCTGACTTCATTCCAGCTGGTACATAGTTTGAGTTCTGAATTTGGTAATATTACTGGGTTTTGAGGTACTGGGACACCTTTTAGAGATTTTTTTTTATTTAAGTTCTCTCTGTCCTGTGAAAGAATTGGTCAAGACAAGAACAAATGTAGTGACCTTTAAATTTATTAAAGGTAGGAAAAGAAACATGCTCTGCAGAGTGAGTGCAGGGCAGGTAAAAGTAGGAAAAGAAGTACATTCTACAAGGTGAGAGTAGACTGCACTGAAAGAGACAGTGGCCATGAGGGAAAAGGCTGCTGAGCAATCTCGGCTGTCCTACCAAAATCCGCTTGATTTTTTGAGAAAAGAAGTGAAGATAGCACCCTCTGATTGGCTCCAAGTGCAGGGCTTTGAAAAATGTTCTGTACACGTGTCCCAGAACTCTACGACTGACAGGCAACACCCACTTTCCCAGGCAGCTTGCCGTGCCCTAGTCTTCTCCCTAATTTACAGTGAGAGACTTAAATTCTCATAATTCTTTTTTTTTGTTTTCAAAGAGGACAAAACAGAATAAACCACTCAAAACAAACCAGTGTGAGAGATGCAGGACTTAAGAACATTACAAAATCAACAATAGTACCATAATAGCTTTTGATGTCTTGAAAATAGCTGCAGATAACTTTGGACATAGTAAAAATCAAACAGAACAAAATAGAATAGAAACAATAAAAACAAAACAATCGGTGCAATAAAGGATTTCAAAACTAGCTGATAGTAAATCCAAAATTGCTACCATAATGTATCTTGTAATCCTTGATATAGCTGCTCCTGCCATCAGATTAACATAAACAAAAGAGAATAAAACCCAACACAACAAAACAATACAAATGACATAGGACTTCCAAAACAAGATCACAGGGAATCAACCCTCAGAAGGAGGGCTGGGGATGCCACACAGTGTACTGCTGTCCTCTGAACCTATGGTCAGACCACTGGCCACTGGCCCTAGACCTGCAGTGTTAGTGAAACACAAAAGCACCACAGGCATCCAATTGCATTTCATCTCCACGGTTATTATCCCAGCCTGTGTTTCTCTGGATAAGCCTGTTGCTTATGCAGGAGAGGTAGTGCTTCTTGTTTGCCAGCCTGCGCACCAGAATTGGCTGGGGTCTGTCTGCTGCAGTGCAGCAGCAGCCTGCACATGGCACTGGTTCCCAGACTGGGCTTGCTTGCTGGTATGGCCTTGTTCTCTCCCCCTAGTCCACAAATGGTACTGACTCATGGAGAGGGCTTGGCTCTGGCTGTTCCTGGTCTGGTGGCAGTCCATGTATGGCACTGCTTCCCAGACTGGCCTGGCTTCATGGTGTGGCCTTGTTCTCTCTCCCCCCAGTCCACCAATGGGGAGAGGCTTGGTTCTGGCTGTTCCCAGTCTGGTGGCAGCCCTCATGTGGCACTGGTTCCCAGATTGGGCTTGTTTGCATAATTCCCACAATGCTTTATGGGGTGCTGTGAAACTTGATTTGTACAATTTTGGAAAAAGATGAACATGTCTGTGAGGGAAGGATGGCAATGTTTGTGTCTGTCACCTGATGCAGAGTTTGCAAACAAAAACAAAATTTGCCAAATGCTTCTGTGTGCAAACCAAATTGTTTGCAACCAAAAGCATTTGTGACCTATGTTCTGCTGCATTATTCATCTGCATAGCTCTTAGCCTCTTCTTTTATCTGGGATACAGTAAGTGGCCAAGATGAATTGGACATCTCACCACAACAGGTCAAAATTCAGGTTGCACTGGAACTTGTGATAATCCTGGTTCAGTCTCCTACAGCCCTAGGATCAAAGGCACGTGCCATACTTGGCTTTGTTCTTGACTTTAAAACAATGTTGTTTAGATTTCTATTAGATTTTTTTTATCAGTTAAGGATGTTTTCTTCTTTTAAGAATTTTTATTAGGAATTACCTGTGGAATTTTATCTAAAATAGCCAATAAGATGTATTAAGTGCCTGGGAGTGATGGCATATGCCTGAAATCTCCCGTCATTCTGGGTGGCTGAGACAAAGGCAAATTTGAGCATAACCTAGGCAATTTGGCAAGACTCTCACAATAATATAATCTATATATTATTTGTATAATATATATTATTCTGAGACAGTCTCAAAACACACACACACACACACACACACACACACACACACGCTGGATATAGGTCAGCCCAAAGACCCTGGGTTCAAACCCAATCACTGGACAAAGAACAAGCAAATTGTGCCAGCTGCATGCAAGAATTTAAAGTAGGTTCTTTGGAAAAGTCAATGAACTGGGGTAAACAGGGTAGAAATCTAGTCTTCACAAATGCTATCATGTCACTGGGATAAAACTTTTTTGGCTTTGTATTTTGAGACAGGGTCTCACTATGTGGCTGATGCTGGCTTTGAATTCACCTTCTAGCTGGAGGTTCATGTGAATCCTCCTGCCTCAGCCTCTAGCACACCACCATCCCTGACTAGATAAGATTTAGGATAAAGGAAAGGAACAAGTAGAGACTGGGAGATCGTGGTCTTGGTGGTGGATACTCATGATTGTGTTTTCCTCCAACACAGATTTATTCCCAAAAAAGAGCCTCAGAGGAAAATGAAGAAGAGTCCTCAAGGTAAATATGATCTTTAAAGGAAAACTTCAGAACTACAACTGGAACCAGGACCAGGACCAGGACCAGGACTAGAACTAGAGGAGAACTTAGACCTCATCTAGACTTAAATACCCCAATGTCATAGTGCAGAGCCCACCTGCAGCAGAATAATCCATCCTTCCTCTGAGGTCTAACCTGGCTCCAAGGAAGCTGAGATGGGCGAGACAAGCAGGGAGGCATCTGCTGTCACCAGGCATCCAGTACCGAGGGTAGGGGTGGCAGGTTTGGGTATGCCTGCTCCTGTGGTGGAGAGGCCTTTTGGGGCTGCACAGGAAGCCCAGGTGCTAGGCTGGAGCTGGGGGCAGATGGAGTCCTTCCGTCCTTCCTTGGAGGGGCAGAAGCTCATCTTTTCTTGCTTCATGTCCCCTTGTGAGCCTCCTCAGTTCATTTACTGAAACTGCACAGCCTTCTCCCTGAGAGAGACCTACATGATGGTAGTTTGCCTCATTTTTTGCTATGAAGAACCGGTGAGAAAGGATGGGAGACGGCCTTGCCCTGTGGTCACGCTGCTAGTGAGTGTCGGAAAGTGGGTGGCTCCTTGCCAGCAGCCACACTGCTGCTTTGATTATGCTGTGCTGGGTGGAGCCATGATTTATCAGGAGTCAGTGTGTGAAGACGCCATCGATTCCAGTAGTCTTGGAAATGGTGCTTTCCGATTTTTTTCTGTTCTGTTTCTATTCCACAAGGTGCTCTCCTCTTTCTCTTTCTTGGTGTACTGGAGATTGAATCCAGGGCCTTTGCTCTGAGTTATATCTTCGGTTTCTTTTTCTCTGATGATTTATCTATTCGAGACATGGTCTTGCCAGGTTGTCTGGGCTGGGCTTTAACTTGCCACCCTCCTGCCTCAGCCTCTCACAATACTGGGATTACAGGTGTATGCCACCACACAAGGCTCGAAAAGGACATCCTGTGTTTTGGTATTAATTATCCTTTAAAGTGATTTCACAATTCACTCATCAGTGACAGTCCTTGCTATGAAAATCTCTGAGCTGTAGAACTTTACCAGTTGGACTTGGGTTTTTGCTTGATGAGCAGGATGAACCAGCTAAGAAAACAGAAGCACCTGCTCTTTTCTTCCCCAGCGAGGGCTGCATGTGGGACTAAGTGTGCGGGGCACTGATGTGAAAGACTCTGGAGGGAGTGAAATGCTTCCCCGTAGTATAGTTAGGCAGCTTATTCACTGCAAGAGTGTAACCAGCTGATGGTGAAAATGGGGGTGATAATCTTGCCTGTGTTTCAGGCTGTGCCAGGTGCAGAGGTCTCTCCCAGAGACCTTGTGAAACCCTTGGTAACAGATGGAGGTTCTCAAAGCTCAGCCTTGTGCAACTGTTTTCAGGACCCCAGGTCTAGGTTGAACTTGCTTACTGTGATTGTGTACCAAGGATTATATTTTGTCCTAATGGG
>PVLA01017000.1:0-18830 GCA_004027455.1 Hydrochoerus hydrochaeris
GTTTAGGATTGTCCCTGCCTGGCCCTAAGCCTGGGGTGCTTCCTGCTTGGGGCTGGGGGTTGCTGCCAAGGTTAGCAAATATATATTCCAGCTTCTAAAAAATAAAAGGGGATTCAGATTCACTCACAGACTGGTGTGCAGTGTCTTCTGTCTCTCACTCGCCGACTCCCTGTCCACCTTTGGGAAACCCTAGCCCTGCTGCAGCTGGACTCTGGCACTGAAACACAGCATGTGTTAAAAAAAATTGCTTCTGGAATGAATGGATTGTTGAAGAAATAAGTAAGTAGTTGAATGAATGAAAGCAATGTTCACTAAACCTGGTCCAACAACAATAAGAAAAAAAATGTTTGGCTCAATCTTTTGACCTAACTTATGCCTGTTTCTCTGACATACTTCAAACAAAAATAGCCCTCAGAATATTTGTAAATACAGCACTAAATATAATTCTCAACCAGAAGAACAAACTTAGACTGTCTTTTAAAGTTAATGTTAATGTATTTTACTTGTTTGGGTGTCAGTAATCCTTAATAAAGGTTTGAACCTTTAGAAGTCCACGAGGTAGTGATTCAATTGTATTGATCCTGTCCCTCTCATATCTATTATGTATATTTTTACTGTTAAGTTAGTATGTTTGAAGGCTTTTTATTTTGTGTGGAATGCAGCCTAGAGGGTAAAAGAATATGCCAAAAATTTCAGACTTACTTGGAGGGTCTTTGTAGAAAATGGCATATCAGTTCTTAGCACTTTTCCAAATTTAATGCTCACATATGCCTTAATTCAAAAACATGCTAAGAACTAACATGTATTTCACCCTGTACTATAAGAATATGTCTTGTTTCCTGGGTTGTGCTCTCAACTCATAGTATATAATGTCATAAATTTCTACCACTACCAGATTAAAATATCTCAAAGGCCTAATAACTCCTAAATATCTTACCAGAGGCCTGATACTGCTAAGCAAATCCCTACACATTCTTAGTAAGCTACACCTTATACCAGAAGGATGCCACACTGGTGAGTTACCTTGAGACAAAAAGTTGTCTACAGAAGAATATGTTTTTCTCTTAAAATCATTTATTTTCTTCTTTTTTTCTCTTAAAACCATTTATTTTCTTCTTTCCTTTCTCCCTGAACTAGATAAACCTATATTGTTAGAGCACTGATCACAAAGTATTAGATATTATAGCAGCAGTTATAAATTACTATAAATTATTATAAATATTATAAATTAGTTTAAACATTTACTTAAGTGTAAATATACCTCTCTCACTTCTCTGGCAGCCTACCCTAAGACATTCTGGCTTAATTCCTATCTTTAGTAAACTAAGAAGCTGGTCTTTTGCATCTCTATGTTAAGAGTATTTACATATGCAGATATCAGCCTGGCAAAGAAGAGCTAAGAGTATGGGGAATAAACATTGTCTCTGTTCTTTTTTTCCCCTCAAAGTTGAGGAGTGAATTCTTGAATATGATAAGAGCTAAACATTGGCAAAAGGGAGATGGCAATAATAATGTGACATTTCTCAAAATGTTGTATTGATAAGCAGGTCCTCCCTGCCCACCCTGTGCAAGCTAAAGCTCTCAGGGGCTTGACAAATTCTTTCCTTTGTCCCAGTTTCTTTCCCTAGCCTGTCTTGCCAGGGCCTGATAGGAGCAGAGACAAGCATTCCACAGCTTGAGTTGCTCAGTTTAAAATGCATGGTAAGTAGAAATTAAAATTAAAATGAGTTCCTTTTAAAGCAAAAATATCACCATTCTCTTTCAAAGATGAGAACTTCAGTAATAACTTTTCAGATTGGTGTCAAATCATGAAGCTGTGCTTAGTGGGGTTATGATTTATGTATAGGAATACAGAATTTTTTTGACAAAGGAAGATGAGGTTGAAGTTATACTTATTTGGCAAGTGAATGTTGGATTCTATTAAGCCATTGATATACATTTTGTATGTCACATGCACTTATCAGAAACCAAAGGCATGGATATTCATATTTAAAACTAAGGAAAACATTTCTTGGACCATTGTAGGAAGTCTAGCAATTTCATGGGATGAGAGCTGTCTCTGTGTTATAATAGATATTTTAAGTTGCTCATATGTTTCTTAAGAGCATGACTTCTTTAGCTGTTGCCATTTTTCTTCTTTCTTGTCTACCAGTGTTGCAAAAACTGGTCTATACTTCTAGCAAGTGGAAAATTGCTATAAGGAGCACTATAGAAGAATCTTTGAAAATATATTTTTAGTTTCTCTTTTGCCTATCTCTCTTTCTCTCTCTCTCTGTCTTATTATATTAGCAGTCAAGATGTTTATGTATCAGTAATAAGAATTAGATTATTTAGTCTACTAAGTAATAATCATATTATCACATATAAATTTATCTGCTGGAAAATTAATAATTTTATTCTGCTTGTCAACGGAGCTGATTAAGTGAGGACAAATTTATAGGTACCGATGCACTGTTGAGTTCAGGCTATTTTGAGATATGTGATCTTCTCTCACCAATTCATTCATAAGAAGAATCTTGCAGTGCTGTGTCTGCAAAGCAATATCTATGTTCTGTCAGTTTTCATTTCCATTATATTTACAGACACTTCAGCAGAGAATGACACTTCTGAGCTATATTTAGCATTGTGCCTCATGAAGCCTAAGAAACTTTGCTGGAAGATGTTAAGGAGTCAGCACAGGCACTATCTACCATAATAAACATACAAAATTTAAGTCTGGTTCTTTTCCAGGGCCCCACATGTAAGATGTAAAATAATGCTATTGTGACAGGATGGGATACATGCACTGCTGCTCCCCTGAAACACTCAGCTACTGGGATCATAAACTCTCTGTATTACTGAGGAGTTAAAGAGGTGGAGCGTAAAATAAAGAAAGACAGTTTATTTTGAAAAGAGTTTTTATTTGCAAAAGATACCTACCCTGGAAAAGTAGAGGAACATAGGAAAGTTATATACCCTGGAACTATTATCCCTGGCTCCTTTTATTTAGGACTAGAGATTCTTCTCATGCCTGTGTGGATACTTGCAAGTTGTTGCAATGTGGTTTATTCTCTGACTGTCTTTGACCCTGACCTGGGCACCTCTGGCTACATTCTTTTTGTTCATTTGATCCTTCGTGATAGATAAGTGTGTGTGTGTATATGTATGGTGGGAAAGCCTTACAGAAAGGTAGCTCAGATTTAATGATTATGTAAAGGGGAACATGTGTGTATCTGGTATAGTAATGCAGTGATGCTAAAGTGAGACTATACATAAAAGTATACACGTATAGGTGTGTGTGTTTGTGTGTATCTCTGTGTGTGTGTTTTATATATTAAATAAGAGTCCTTAGGTGGCTGTGCCTTGTTTCCTTTGCATTTCATCCGAGGTGGGTGAGGTGAGCTGGTCACCCTGTTCTTTTATGTTTCTGGCTTTCTCTGTGCTATGTTAATTATTTCTGATAAATTCTTATGTTGATTGCATTACCTGGCACCTTTTTGCTTTCACCTCTCTCCTTTTCTACCTTTATCATTTAACTGTAGAGTCTAACTGTAGAGGCAAAAGATACTTTTAGAAAGATTCTTTATTAATGTTTAATAAAGCCCATCTTTTCCTGCCTTTCTCCTATCTCCAATTGGTGCTGGGGAAATAGGTGATGACAGATCTGGCTTTTTTGAGGTGAATGGGGTTGTAGCTGGCATGGCAATGGATGGAAATTCTTCAGTAGGGGGTTGGTCTAATGGGCCTCAGTAAAAGAGGGTCCAGTTGAAACAATATCAGAAGTTTTATGGGCATTTTATTTTGCTGTAATAAAGTGAGAGAGAAAGTTGAAATTGTACAGCCCAAGTAAACACAACAAGAACCAGGGCTATTATCTTCCCATAATAGATTCAAGAAGATCTTAGAAGAAGAGATATACTCTGCGGAAAGGACATTGTCTTTGAAATGAATCAGATGCTTAGTAAGTCATTTGTCTCCTAAATACTGGTTTCTTCTTCTGTAAAATGGAGATTGGAATTCTGTTTGAAGGGCTACTAACCGTATGGTCTGGAAATGGAGGGCGTTCTTATAGATTGACTTCCCCACTCCATTACTGTTTGAGTTGGCTAGGCATCATCCATAGTGATCCTGCTTCCCTGAACAACTGGTTATCACACATGTGCAGTGTCCAGCACATGCTCATTGTATGCTGTTCCTGAAGTATCCATTCTAACAGATACTCTGTTGGATGTTCTATGGCTCAGCAACTCCTGGAATTCATATATTCTAAGTTCTGTAAGTTACTACTTTCAATTAGTGTTTTAGGTTATTTTTCTTCAGGGTACATGTAACTTTTGAAGTTATCATGGAACAGGCCTATGACTCACTCCTTCATTCCTTCAGTCAATAAATATTTAGCCCTTTAATCAGTCCCTGCTCTATTCCAACATTCTAGATCTCTTTTACTCTGCTAACTTTCTGTCATTTACTGGTGTACCAAGCTATGTAATTTGCTGTTTCTATGGCCCACCCCACCCTATAATAAAGGTGAGGTAAGCTGAAGATCTCTGTCTGTATTTCTTACTGATGTAGCAAACAAAAGAGTTCTTAGCACTCGGCAAGTGTTTTTTTTTTGTTGTTGTTGTTGTTGTTTTTTGGGTTTTTTTTTTTACAGGAATTGAACTCAGGATCCTCTGCTTGCCAGGCTGGCATTGTGCCACTGAGCTATATCTCCAACAGTAAATATTTGTTGAATGAGTTTAGGATATACTGTGTTTTAGGAACATGGAAACTGGAAACTCATGTTATTTTTCCAGAGAATAATTCACTCAGGAACTTTCTTGGTGTTTTTTAGAATTATAAAAATTTTACCTTGATTATATACTTTCCTTCTTATATCCCCTGGAGCAAAAGGAGTATCATGCACCTCCTCCGGGTTCTAGATAAGTTCTGTCTCTTGGGGTCTGTGCCATCATCATTGCCACCATTATCATCATAGCTGGTTTCCAAGATGGCTAGAATGTTTCTTTGGTTTTTGTATTTGCACATTGTTTAGTCCTCTCCCAAACTGTGTAAGGATGGCTTATTTAATTAATAGGATAACATGAAAATTATTTTATGAAATTTCAAATTTTGAAGTACCTTGTTTTCCAGTAGTTGATAAATAGTGCAATCATCTCAGCACTTCCTGAATGCCTTTCATATATAAAGTGCATAATTTCATTCTCATATGAAACCTAGGAGGTGGTAGTTATATCATTCCTCTACAGAAGAAAAAGTGGAGAAGAAGATGAGTTTAAACATCTAGAAAGTGGAAGAACTAGAATTTGAACAAAAGCTTTATTTTTAATTACTATGCTGTTTTGAGTAGACTAAAATCCTAATACTATTTCTCGTAGTAACTGCACATGGTCCTGGGGAACTATAACCACAAACTAGTTTCAGTGGTTTTTAAGGTACAATGTAAGAATACCTAAATACTTTGAATTTTAGAAATCAACATAATTTTCTCATAGTCTGTTAAGATAAATGCTTAGGTTCTCTAAAACATCAGTGCTTATTCATGCTGTTTTTAATGAACTAGCTGGTCAGCTGATTCCACACAAGAGTGGAAAATTTGAATGGTAGCAAAATATTAGAAATGATGACACTGACACATGAAGAAAGATACGTATAAATTGTGTGAGACAGATACATGTAAATCGTGTTGTCAAGCATGGTGTGGTGGTACACGCCTGTAATCCCAGCATTTGGGAGCTGAGGCAGGGCTATAAAGTGAGCTCAAGACCAGCCTGAACTGCATAGGGAGACTATCTCAAAAGGATCAATAAATAAACAAACAAATAAATAAACAAAATTGTGCTTTCAAACTCTGAAAAATAATTATTTCATGAATGCTCACTAGGCCTCTTCAAAGAAAGCACATTTCTACAAAACTAAGTGATCAATGGCTTTTCATGTTTTGTTAGGCTTCCTACTCTAGTAATTTATCCTAAAAATGACTAGATCAAATAGTGGAGGGCATAAAAAATACATATAAGAAATCCCTGACCTGAATGTTATCACATCCACTCCTGTATTGTATCAAAAAGCCTATCAGTCTAAAATAAGATTAATGTAATTAAAGTAATTCTCTCAGCAGTACCTCACCAAACTAATATAGATATATATTCTGATTTCTTAAACTGTTTACTGAGAATTAGGTGTACAAGTTCTCTATAAAACAGGTACAAGATTAAAATCTAACTGATGAGTGCTTAAAAACAACAGTTAATTTCCTCAAACTTATAAACCACCTTATATTGCTGTTTTTGTGCTCAATATTCCCATTGTCCTTTGTGTTTTAAATACTTTTGCTGACTTATTTCCTGTGTCAGAGTTCCACTGTCAGCATCCTTTAAAACTGGCTTAGAATTTTGCTACAGAAAATGCTGAAAAATCCCTTGCTGATTGTATATGGCATGCATCCCACATAAAATACACTATATCTCATTTTCTTTTTGAACAATGCTTCCCATAAAGATGAAGTTACAGTGGGGCTTGGAAAAGTATCCAGAGATGAGCACATGGTTGTTTGGAGTATAGTAGACTTTTCTATGGATACTAATCTGATAAAGAACCTTGAACTTGACTCCAAAAAAGGAGGACAGAGTGTAGAGAAGAGAAGGCAGAGTGTCAAAAGCACAAAAAGCCAAATGGGTGATGTATGCAGCCAGAAATTTAATGAACCAGGATGTTGTGGCAGCCAATAAAACTAATGGATATTAACAGAAGAATGCTATCTACAGTGTGGAAGGTGATAGCCATTTGCTGCTGAGACATTTGCTAAATATTCTATTATATTCTTAATAGAAAATTGTTAAAGGAGTACAAGCAAATGAAGCTATATTAAGAGAAGAAAATTTAACGTGGAATATTTCAAATCTATGTCTAGAAACATTCAGGTATTAAATGAACTTTGTCAACTTAAATTCCATATTTTTAATTAAGTTTTCAAACTATGGACTTGAAAACTATGCATAGGAAAAAGTAGGCTGAATTAAAATAACTAAGGAGATAATTGCTTTAGGAGGTGTGCCTCTCATGATTATTAAAAGTGTTCAAATTACAGAAAACTACTTGAGAAGGAATGTGAATGGATGAATCATTTTTCAGTATATAATAACTTATTTACTTATAAATCCTGCCTAATCAAGTCTTGCCTAAAACATGGCTCAGTCATATCACCAAGTCTTTATTCCATGAAGATGTGGTTGGCTCAGTGTTGGCAGAGCAGCAGAAATATGGAGGAATGCTGCTTGCTACGCTTCCTCTTTTCCTATTTGATAATTGGTAAATTTATCTTCCCTCGGAGAGAATTGGAGAACTCATTAAATATTAAGAACTTTAAATATTGTCACAAAATTTGATCTAATACTTTCACTTAAAATATGAATGAAATAAACTTTATATGCCATGCCAGTGTTGTAAGAGAATGCAACTTAGTTCTATAAAAGTAAATATAAATATCATAAATACATAATTATATGACTCCATTGCTATGACCAAACACCTGACATAAGTAGAAAGATTTACTTTGGCCAATGATTTCTGAGGTTTCACTCAGTTTCCATGTCACTCTGTTGCTTCTAGGCCAGTAGCAAGGAAGGAACATCATGGTGGAAGGGCTGGCAGAGGAAAGTTGCTTGCCTTTTGGCTGCAGGAAGCAGAGAGATGAAAACAACTAGAGAGAAAGGGATAAGGAATGTGACATAATCCCCATGTTCTACTCCTTTCAACTGAGCCCCACCTTGTGTTTCCAACACTTTCCAGAAATGTCATCAACTATATATATATTACATATCAACAATATAAACTCATCAGAGGGTATCAACTCACAAAATTAGAGCCCTCAGTATCTAATCATTTCCCGAACATCCATCATCTGAACATATAACACTTTGGGGAGACACACTTTAGATCTAAACCATAATAGGTGGTAAGGGCTATGGAGAAAAATCAAAGGATAGAGCAAGATACTGTAACAGGGATTGGAATTAGTGGTTTTAGAGTGGCCAAGGTAGGGTTCATTGAGAAGACAGTATGACCCAAGGCTTGATGAAGATATTAGCCATGAGCAATATGGAAACTGATAGGAATTATTCAGTGGAACATAAATAATTGATGGAGTACAATTTCTTTTGTTTACTAAATAAGAAAATACTAACAATATAACATTCTGTGGAATAGGTAAAGGATGAAGTGTATATTCAGTATCATAGTTTATAATTATGCATAATATACAGTCATCATTCTATAAATATTTATTGAACATCTACTTGTTTATTTTGTAAACATTTATATAACATTTTTTACACTTTAGGCTTTATATAGCATTTCCAAATATTAATGTCATAACTTTGATAAGGAGTGCTTTTGACCTTATGAAGGAGATATTGATTAATTTTCCATGATCATATAGTCAGTACAAGCAGATCATGAATTTTTTCTAGGCTCGTGTTCTTAATTTTCATTAGTTATACCTTTTCCTTGCTAAGCACTCTTCTAGTATTGGGGAGAAAACAAAACACACAAATTTATGATTGGAAAGAACTCTGGAAGGAAGTTTGCCAAATAATAATATTGCTTTTTCTGTATGAGCAGAATTATAGATGACATATATTTATATACATTGATATATTTTATAAGCTTAATAGGTATATTTATCTAGATTAACCAGAAAAAAAATTTTTAAAATTAGTATTTTGCCAATAATAATTAGAGCATAAACAGTGAAAACATGAAGGGAATTTGACTTGGTTTTTCTTATTTTAGTTCAGTCTTATTTTCGATATTAATTGTATTTTTGAGAACACTGCATATGCAGCATAACATAATAAGAAAAATACTTGTCTGTTTTTCTTTGTGTGTGTGTTGGAGGGTGCCAGAGAGCATTATACACACAAAGCAAGAACTCTACCACTAAGACACAACCCCAGACCACTAAAAACACTCTACTGGAAGCAGGCTCTCGTCTTACTTCTCACACTAACAAACTCAGTACCTTCTATGTAGTTGCTTAATCAATCTAGACTTTAGCATGTGCTTTGCTAATATTAAAGAATTGGACTGTTTGTAGTCTAATACTCTATCTCTGATTTTCTATCATCCTGTGAGGTTTTATTGTCTTTACTTAAAGGCAAATGATTCTGAGATAGACATTAAAGAACTAATTTATTAGCTTGCAAAAGAAATTGACATGTGAATAAACAATCCTTGAGGTCTGTATTGTTATTTTCTTAACATGATCAAGCTATGTAAGCATTGTTTTGTAGATCAAAAATAGTTAAATATTAGCAAATTCATGGTTTATCTTAATACATGGAGGACAAAATGATTCATAATAATCTTACTGATTAATTTTTAAAACTACCATTGCACGTATAAAGGTTCAAATAATTAGAAAATTCCATATTATGGACTATCCAGCTTTGGAGTCAAGAGTTGTGCTTGCTAAGCATGGGATCATGCTAACAGGCACCAGAGCAACACTGTCTAATGACATCAGAGTAGGATACCTGGAACATCATTATATCTATCTGGAGAATAAAAATCTATTGCCTATATCTTTCATGCTCCACTTCCACCTTAGGCATAATTTCATCAGTGGGAATAGGAATCCTGGAACCCTGCCATGAACAGTTGCCCCTTAGTCACACTACCCTGCCTTGGAGCTAGCTGATTATGAACTGAAACCTCAATGAATTGTGAGCTAAATAAACTTTTCCTTCCCTAATTTTGCAAATTTTTTCTTTTTTTGGTACTCGGGATCGAACTCACAACAGCACACTTGCAAGGCAGGCGCTTATGCCACTGAGCTAAATCCCCGGCCCTTCTTCCCTTATTTTGTATGTCAGGTATTTTTTCTTAGCAGCAAGAGAAAAGATACTGCCAAACTTGGGCTCTGTGACACATTATAGTCCTATATCTCCCTTTTTCTTTGCTTCCTGTCTGTATCAAAATGCCTCTTCTCTCATAAGGATTGTTGCTCTTAATGACATATCTGTATACTCAATGTTATGATTTATATCTAGATGTCCACCCAAAGCTTTATGCAGTCTTAGATGGGTCAGATTTTTCAGGGATGGTTGAATTTAGAATGTGTGATGCTGGGATTATGGGTGGGTGAATAGTAAATCAGCCTAATGATTGGTTTGGTATAGTTCTGGCTAGGATTGAGGGTGTGTGTACTACATCCATCCTAGGGGGTGTAGTCTGCATACATTATAAGAGACAGAAAAGGTCTTGTCTTTCTCCCTTGTTGCTTTTGCTGTCTTGCACCTCCATCTCCATGAATGATGCCCCTTTGCCATTTGCCACCCTGCCTTGGAGCCAGCTGATTTTGGACTGAAACTTCCACAAACTATGTGCTAAAGAAACCTTTCCTCCTTTAACTTTATATGTCAGGTATTTTATCTCGGCAATTAGAAAAATATCTAAGATACTTGTCAAGGTTACAGATGAACATTCAAGAGGCTTTACTATTTCATTGATTTTTGAAAGGGAAAGAAATTCACAATATGCCTGAAGAACTGATGTCACATTTTACTCCTCTGAGGACAGCACAAGACTTTTTGGAATTGAAAAAGCAACTTTTCTTCAAAATCTCAGGCTGAGAAGAAATGACTTTCTTCTCAGGACACCCAATGAAGTTATGAGGTACCCAGTCACCTCAATAAAGAAATCACTAGCTTTGTTGTCCAAGAAAAGAAGCACCAAATGCACATGCAAATCAGCTTTGTAATTCACAGATGGGCATTATTAACAATGTGCACCATCTGGCAGCTCCCTTTCTTTGAGTAATTTGTCTTGCTAACTAGGCTCAGTTATGGTTTATGCTGTTACGGAAGTGCATGTGCTGTCAACATGTATATACAAACCAAATTGTAACATTGCCTAACCTTAAAGTCATTACTTAAAAGTTTTCTTTCTCTAAGTTTTTCAGTTCCCAATCCTAGATTTGACTCTTTTATATATGTATCCTCAGTCTTTATAAATAAGATGTTGACAGGAAAATCTTAGAGAATTTTTCTTTTAATTATCATAGAGAAATACTTACAGTGTACTGAGATAGTAAACACTCCAAAGATACAAAAGTTCTCATGTTCCAAAAATTCAACAGTCATTATCCCAGTTCTTTTCTGACTCCATCTTCTATGAATTTTGTAGGCACTTTAAAGTATATCTTTCATTACTTCACAGAGTTTCTTTTCTGAAGAGAGATATCATTAATCACTCATTTCTTTCTGCTCAATATCTTTTTTTAAACATGAAAAAGGAAAATTATATCATTATACAGCAACTCCTGCTATAGAATTTCTGTAGATTTGATTAAATATAGTTTCAATAACTTTCACATTATAGCTAGACCTTGTACTCTTTATGAGAGACTATCTTGCCTATTCACAGGTTGTCAGATCTTTTTAAGTAATAAGGGATAGAAACTCCACTCAGACCAGCCTAAGGAAGGTATTATACTGCATTGATCCAAACTACTTCATAGAGAAGAAAAGGAAATGACACAAAGTATGACCAGATTCAGGACCAAAAACAAAGAGGTATTTCCAGATCTTTTTCTCTCCACTGCTCAGTTCTCTATCATTTTTGTTCAATATCAACCATTCCTTTTGCATTTCAACTTTCTTCTGCCGGCAGGGAAGGTAGACAGTGATCACAGGATGCTTGTTTAACTGCTCCAAAGTAAGCCAGTTCTTGTCTCCAATGTCCATGTTGCATTTCAAGCACTGTATTGAGCTATACTTATCTTTCAGTGAAATAAGCCCAGGGTCCAGAATGGTATAGTGTGCACCCTTGATCCATACTTGACTTTTTTTAAGCAGGGGTTGGGGAACTGGCTTGTATTTGTTTCATTTTTTTGTTGTTGTTGTTTCTATTGTCCTATTTTTGTTTTGTTTTTTGAGACAAGGCCACACTTTGTAATTCAGGGTGACCTCAAACTCACTTATATAGCCGAGACTGGCCTCTAACTCACAGTGATCCTCAGCCTCCTGAGGGCTGGGATTATAGGTGTGTGCCACTATGCCTGGCTAGTTTGTACTTGATTAAAAAAATAAATGAGAAAAGACTGCTTACAGATTAGGCATCCATCTATAGTAAGTACTAAGATTTTATATACTATCTGACAGTAAAGTAACTTTTAATATAATATTTAATTTCATTGTTATGTCAAATGTCTTGGATTTTATGGGGGAATCCTGATATCAAATATTCTGTCTTCCTTAGTGATAGAATGTCTGTGTGCCTAAAGTTTTGTATCAGAAATTAAATCATTGTGTTGTATGTGTTCAGTGACTGGGTCCCACAAAAGGATATTTTGATAGTATTTAAATATCTTAATCTATATTTTTGCTGTTGTTTTAATTAAAATGTTCTAGCATATTCATTTCAGAATAAAATGATCAATGACAGGTGGTAAAGAAAGTAGCAAAATACTATTTTAAAGAAAAAATAGTTTGAGATTTGGTAAGCCTTCAAACCTTGCCAGAAAATATCCCTTGTTATACATAAAGTTGTATAATTTTGAAAACTGACATTTAGGCTACTGTTTTCCTGGCACTTTTCATAAACTCATTAAGTATGGTCTAAAATTTTACTTCAAAAACAATTACTTTTTAATGAGAGAGCTCATTGTTTTCCATTGGAAGTACTTTTTTGCCAAGTACTACCATTTTGTAGGAAGCAGGCAAACTTTAATTCAAACAGCAGCACAAGGCTCCATTATGCTTCTCTGTTCACATCAGACCCAATTTGCTGTCCTCTTTCCTCCTTGCCAAAATAAACATTTCTCCTCACTAAGCACATGCTCTCAGCCTTGGAACTTGAAGGAGCTATCAGGAGTCTACAAACTGATCCATTTCACTTTCACTAACAGATACCACACTGATTCTGGGCACATTGGCTAAACCCAAGGTATTTGCAACATTAAGAGTAACTGGGAAAACTGCAAGCATTCAAAGGGCACTCATTTAATTCTCAGATTGTAGCATATGCTTTAAAAAAGAAAATAGAAGCACAAATCCCTTCCTTATTACCTCCTTCACATGATTTCTCCTCTATTGAAGTATAGTACTCTTAATAATAAGCCCCAAAGTAACAGAACAACCAGCTGTGACCAGAAAAACTACAAGAGACGCAAAAATGAATATCATAAAATGCCACCCAAAGCTTCTGCTCCCAATGGGCTTTTTAGGGTTACTGTCTACTGGCTGCACTGACAATATATGCTATGTGAAAGTAGACTCAACAGGCAGGTAAAATATCATGGATGTACCATGGATATACCTACCTGTTGAGTGTGTGTAAGTGCTGGTGTGGGTGTTTAAAAGGGACATTGTATTTTGGAAGTGAATGGAAAATACCAGACTACATTTGCCCTCTTAATTCCATGAAAAGGAAAAAGTGTGCCACATGCTTTCAGAAGTCAGGAGAGGTTTATGGAGTATAGTGTTCTGATTTAAAGTTCTTTTAAAGACTGCACATTTTTCCTTACTCTGTGATTTCCTGATGATAGAACAGAAAGCACGCCATGGTATGCAAGTGACACATCATTTTATGCATCCAAGTGCTTTATTCACTTAGTCATTTTTTCCAGCAATTTAAATAAATCACAGAGATGGAATTAGATTTTCCTGAAGAGCTAGATAAAGGCAGTGAAAGGCTGAGTCACAGTTAATTTCTACTGAGCTGATAGGAATTTCACTCCCTCCACTTAGGCAATACTCCTGTAGTTTGGAAAGTAATGCCTGGCATCTTATCAGCCTACTATAAACATGGCTTAAGTTCCTGACTAATGAGTCTCTGAAATGTTTTTAATGAATGATGGGCGGGAGGAGTATGAAATGCCCTCATGTTTATTCATTGCTTCATTGTAATGCTGGCTGATAGATGACTAAAAGATTGAGCACTTAAATAATTAACTCATTTAAAGTGTGAATTATATGCATGATTTGCCTGACATGTAACTCATGAAGTGGAAAACAAAGTAAAACCTCTCCATAAAGCCATAGAAGTAGGGAGGAGAGAAAGTATTTTAGATTTGGTTTATCTGAAAGAAACATTTAGGATAAGGATTACACATTAAAGGGAATGGAGAAGCAAAGGATCAGATCCCCTCCAGAGTAGGGTTTGGAAACCTTTTTCTGCAAAGGACCAGAGAATAAACATTTCAGATCCTGTGGGCCGTACATTATATGTCAACTATTCAACTCTAACAGTTTGGTACCAAAACAGTGACAGATAGGGTATAATTGAATGGGTGTGGCTGGGTTAATACAAAGAAAGAAATTATGGGCATTTAGTTTGAACTTCAGATGATTTTGATGTATCACCAAATAATCTCTTTGACCTTTTGACTACTTAAAAATGCAATATTCATAGTTTGCAGGCAAAACAAAAATTCAGTGGACCTGTGGATATGTTTCCTCATTTAGTCATGGAAGTACTATGCCCAGGGCTTGAGGTAGGACACAGCATTATAAAACCATAGACTGTTAGGTTGATGTGGTCTGTAGAGAGTGCCTAGTCCAACAGCCTCACGTTAATAACCATCCTTGGCATTTCCAGTTCACTATACATAGTAGTAGTAACTAGAATAGGATGTATTTTGTGATTTTATTTGAGTTAAGGTTTATTTCTTGGCTTTGCAAGTTCAATAATGCTTACTGGTTCTATTGATTTTATTAGGGTTGGTGAGTCTGGCTCAAAAGTAACTCAGATTCTTAAACTCCTTAAAGCTATTTTTTTTTATTTGCAGTCTTTTGAAGTCCATACATATCTTCTTAGAATAATTTTTTAAAAAATATAATGCAAAATACACTTGCCAGTAAGTGTTTATAATACAAAAAATTATGTTAAAATATAGCTATAAAGTTATAAATAATTCATGTCCTGGTAACATATGTTTCTATATTAACTCTATAAATAAGAAGATTAGTGAAGTAGTGATGAATATAAATGACATTTTGTAAATATTTCATGTCAGAATGTGATGTGAAAATATCTGTGAATTGCTTTGTTCACAAAACAATGTTTGCTCATGTCACAATGTGATATGAAAATATCTATGGATTATTTTTAACAGATACTGTTAAAATTTCATACAACAGTGAAGTACATAAACCAGAATACCAATGCATTCATTTTCAAAAAGAAATATAAATATCAAGCAGACCAAGTCTTCTTATTATCTTCATTGTACTATTCTCTCTATATATCAAATATATAAAAAGCTAAAACCTCAGGAGTTTGCTTTAGGATCGGGAAACTGGAAAAAAGATCGGTAGTTAGAGGATTCCAAAAATCTGATACCTCCATCTCTACAGAAACAGACACATAGCCACAAGATTTTTTGTGTTTCCCAAGTGTCCTCTTCACTGTGTATTACTTGGGTGTACACTGCTAACATGGTTCACTTTTTCTATGTTTCCTTTTGAAACAACTACTTTAAATATCACACTCTTTCTTCATTTAATAGTTTCTCTCTGGTTCATTTGTATCCACAGCAAGTGTTCTAACAATCTCTAGAATCCTTCTGTGGATACTGTTATATTTGGATCTTCAGTGTCTCTCAAAGTCTCCTATATTAAAGGCTTGATCACCAGTGCAGGACTAGTAGGAGGTGGCCAAGTCTTTAAAAGAGGGGAGGAGTGGGTGCATGTCTTTCTTTAGCCACTGGATGCATACTTTTGAAGAGGATCCTGTGGCTCTGTTCTCTTCTTCCTCTCTTTTCTCCCTAGTTTTTTTTTCCAGGTTTCAAGACACCAGAGCAGAGAAGCAAGCTCCAATGTGTTTTTCAAGTCCTTGTTTGTGTCATGTTTATTCATGTTCCATTAGAAAAACAAAAAATCATCCAACCAACTAAAGAACTGGTGTGAGCATGGGTGATGGAAGATTTATATAGACTCCTATAAGAGAGAACATCTAAACTATGGAGCTCCTGGCCAAGTCACACATATTAGCTGAGTGTACCTTAAATTAGTAGAACCTTGCAACTGGCACAGTCTTTAGAGCATTGGTATATGTTTGCTATGACGTGTCTACTGTGTGATGGTTTTGTCCTATTACAAAGGTTAATGGCTCACAATACCATTCCCCACACTCTCATGATCTGAGTCTTCTATTTGGTGATATTGCCTTGGAATTAATAACATACATTGTGTTCTGAATGCACTTGGCTAAATACAAAACTTCTTCCTAACCCTTAGCCAGCATCTCTCAGTACTGTATTCTCTCGCTCAAATTCCAGAGAAGATATCTAAAGCCTCTCAAGTCTAACACAGATATTATGTGCAGATATTAGTGTTTGATTTTAAACTGTATCTCTTCTATTATGAGGAAAGAACATGACAATATAGTAAATTCTCTTTTTAGGTGCACTTAAATATGTGACAGTATATAATGCAAAGGGAAAACAAAGTGTTATATACAAAGGAATCAGTAAGCGATTGAATTTCAACAGTAAGTCAATATCCTAAACAAGACTGGTTTTCTAACACGTAACAATAATGAATTTATTGAGCTAAATACCATGTCTATAATTGGGTGTAGGGTGAAGCTGTCAAATTTCCTACGAAACAAAATTTAAGAGGACATCTACTGTCAGGGTTGCGCAAGTGCAGAGTTAGTTCCTGAAAGTGAGTGCCTCCTTAAATTTTGTGATCCAGGCTCTAATCTCAGCCTTGGTCCACAGCATTATGCAGTGAATTGCAGCTGCCAATATTTCATAGGACTGCAGCAAGACACTGTTGGTTGCATTTTAACAGTCATTTCTCTCCTTTTTTTTCTTGCTAATGTAACACAAGTTTTGTTTAGGTGTATCCACAAAAGGACCCCTTTTTGGTCCTGGGAATGAGTCCTGACTGTTTTAACTCAAGATACTGTAAGCATTGGTGAATTATGGTGCTCGCACATGTCAATGATAGGTTCATATGGATATATGATCCAGTGCTGGAATAGAAGCTGGAGAAATTCTTCTGGATGTTCCTGGGAATGTATCTTCACTAAGCATTGGGAATACACAAGTGTTCTTTGGTAGGCATAGTTCCACGTTTTTGAAACCATGCCTTGCTACTATTGTTTGCGACCGTAAGAAAGAGATTGTTGACATGCCAATGAGGGCATGTCAACTTCAGGGTCCTTAATGACACAGTTGACCTGTGGAATGAACAACAGGTGAGCCCTCCATCTGTACTTTTTAAAGTAAGAAATTTTCAACTACTTTTTTGTCAGTTGAAAAGCTATCACAACTGATGATACTGCAAATGCTATGCATTTGAAGAGAAAGTTTTTCCGGTGGAAGAGTTTGCTACTTCCTCAGTGCTTTAATTAAACAGCATGAAAAAAATCTTTCATTTCAAACATGGCTAAAGAAACAAAAAGAACTTATGAGACCTGAGCTCTTATGTATCTCCCTAATTTAATTTCAGGGGTGAGCTGTACAGCCACAGGCTTGGTCTTAATGAATGCAGAAGGAGGCTGCAACCTTTTGTTATGGAAAACATATCTCAGAATATGTGGGTGAGACTCACAGGTAATAATAATCAGAGAACCTTTGTTTTGTGGTATGAAAACAACAGGATGAGCACAGAAAGTTGGGAGAGTAAAGGAGACTCACTTGCATTTAATCAACTGAGATACACACTGGTAGGAGTTAGGAAAGCTTACCAAGTACCTGCTATTTGATTGCTACCTGATGTATAGAAATACATTAAGAAGAGATGCCCTGCTCAGGGAGACTTTATTTTGAATGAAAGTAGATATATTTAAAAAAGCAATATTAAAACATTGTATGTTTTATAATCTTAGTTTTCCCTATCCCATCTCTATTAGGAGAATGAAATCATAGGTAGGTGCTAAGCAGAGCCAGTGAACTGGATGAAGGAAATAAAACTGTAGAAAATATGAAAACAGAATAACAATGAATTATGAAGATATGGAGGGTACAATTAAGAGTAGGGAGGAAAGGAAATAATATTTATTGTTTGTCTAACACCTGCCAAGCAGTTTTGTATGCTTTCTCATTTTCTTCTCTCAACAACCCTTGAAAAGAAAGTATTTTACTTCCATTTTAAAGACAAAGAAACTAAAAAAATAAATAAATAAAAATAAATAAAGACAAAGAAACTAAGGGCCAGTCAGCTTATGTGACTTGCCCATCTGAGTATTCACCTGAGGCTTACATTCCATTTCAATCTGTCATATTGGCACAAATAAAATACCTTCAAATTTAGAAAGTGTGCTATAAACTCAGTAAGACTGGAGGAAAAGAAAAATCCATTACTAAACAAAGTCTATAGCTAGAATCATTTATATCGTGAGTGATATGTAAGACTGAACAAAATGACAGATCTGAGCTGGGGTAAGTGGAAACACAAGAGCTAAGTGTGAGAGGCAGGTCCAAAAGGGGCAAGAAAAATGGGGAATGGAAGATTGCTTTCTGAAAGATGTAAATTGGACATGAATCTAGTCTTGAGGAATATAGTTCCATTGGAGTGAAACAGTTCTGCTATGAGACAGAAAGAGAAAAATGGAAGACTGCACAAGATATGCTGTCATTTAGAGGTGTGTACCAAGATTTCCTACTCTGGTGCCATAGTTCATGAAGCTGTCCCTCATGGGGGGAGAAAAGGGATAATGCTGGCTGAATGTGGTCATGGTCCTGTGAGGCCCCATGGTTTGTATGTGAAACACCATCCTTTTAGTCTCTCTGCATCCCTGTGAACAGTCAAGCTTTCTGTCCAACATGGAAGAGGCTTCCTGTGAGAGAATAATCCAAATGCAAAGAGGACATGGTTCTGCCTGCATGCTGGTTTGTT
>PVLA01017001.1:0-18836 GCA_004027455.1 Hydrochoerus hydrochaeris
GATATTACACCTGAAACATCTAGAAAAAGAAGAGCAAGCCAAGCCCAAAGCCAAAAGAAGGGAGGAAATTATAAAGATCAGAGCAGAAATTAATGCAATAGAGACTAAGAAAACAATTCAAAGAATCAATGAATCAAAGAGTTGGTTCTTTGAAAGAATAAATAAAATTGACAAGCCCCTAGCCAACCTAATTAAAAAAGGAAAGGAATGACTCAAATTCATGCAATACAGAATGAAAAAGGAGAAATCACTTCTGACCCTGTGGAAATACAGAAGATCATCAACAACAATTTTGAAACCTCTATTCTCATAGGTTTGATAACACAGAAGAAATGGACAGATTCCTAGAAACATACGAACCACCAAAGTTGGATCAAGAAGATGTAAAACTGCTGAATAACCCAATTTCTATGAATGAAGTTGAAACTGTAATCAAGTCTCTACCAACAAACAAGAGCCCAGGCCCAGACAGATTCACTGCAGAATTCTACAAGAAATACAAAGAAGACTCAATGCCAACATTCCTCCAACTCTTCAATGAAATTGAAAGGGAAGCAAGTCTCCCTAAGTCATTCCTGGAAGCAAATATCACTCTAGTACCAAAAGCTGAGAAAGACCCAACTAAAAAAGAGAACTACAGGCCAATCTCCCTAATGAACATAGATGCAAAAATTCTCAATAAAACAGGATGCAGCAAATCATCAAGAAGATTATACACCATGACCAAATGGGATTCATCCCAGGCATGCAGGGATGGTTTGACATATGTAAATCAATAAATGTAATCTACCATATCAATAGAGCCAAAAGAAAGAATCACATGATTATTTCTATAGATGCAGAAAACGCTTTTGATAAGATCCAAAACCCATTCATGATAAGAACCTTACAGAGAATTGGAATAGATGGTCTTTACCTCAATATGATAAAGGCCATCTACAACAAACCAACAGCCAGTGTCATATTAAATGGCCAAAAACTGAAAGCCTTTACCTTAAAATCAGGCACAAGAGAAGGATGTCCAATCTCACTGCTCCTATTCAATATAGTACTGGAAATACTAGCCAGAGCAATTAGACAAGAGAGGGAAATAAAAGGAGTAAAGATAGGAAAAGAAGTTAAATTATCATTATTTGCAGATGACATGATACTCTACATAGAAGACCCCCTAACCTCTGTTGAAAGTCTCCTAGATATAATAAATAAATTCAGCAAAACAGCTGGATACAAAGTCAATACTCAAAAATCAATAGCATTCTTATACACTAACAACAAAATCACTGAGAGAGAAATAAGAGAACCAACACCCTTCACACTAGCATCCAAAAAAATGAAATACTTAGGAATTAATCTAACGAAAGATGTAAAAAAGTTGTACAGGGAAAATTATAATACCTTGAAAAAAGAAATCTAAGAGAACCTCAGAAAATGGAAAGACATCCCTTGTTCATGGATAGGAAGAATCAATATTGTAAAAATGGCCATTCTCCCAAAGTTGTTATACACATTCAATGCAATCCCAATGAAAATACCACTAGCGTACCTCATAGATCTAGAGAAATTACTCCTAAAATTCATCTGGAACCAGAAGAGACCTAGAATAGCAAAGGCAATTCTAAGCAGCAAAGCCAAGGCAGGGGGCATCACAATCCCTGACTTGAAGTTATACTACAAAGTTACTGTAATAAAATCAACATGGTATTGGAATAAAAACAGACCTGAAGATCAATGGAATAGACTAGAAAATACAGCTACAAACACACTCAACCACCTTATCTTTGATAAAGGGGCCAAGCATGTTCACTGGAAGAATGACAGTCTCTTTAATAAATGATGCTGGAAAAATTGGCTATCCATATGCCAAAAACTAAAATTAGACCCATGCCTATCACCAGGTATTAAACTAAAATCTAAATGGATCAAAGATCTAAATATTAAAACAGAAACACTAAATCTGTTGTAAGACAAAGTAGGTAAAAATCTTCAAGACATAGGGGTAGGTAGAGAATTCATGAACAAGAACCAAACTGCACAGGAAATACTTCCCAGAATCAATAACTGGGATCATATCTTATTAAAGAGTTTCTGCACGTCCAAAGAAATCTCCAGCAGAGTGAAAAGAAAACCTACAAACTGGGAAAAAAATCTTAGTGAACTGTCCCTCAGACAAAGGACTTCTATCTAGAACTTATAAAGAATTTTTAAAAAATCAGACCCCTGAAATTCAAAGACCCAATCCAAAAATGGGCATCCGAGATGAACACACAGTTCTCAGATGAAGAAATACAAATGGCAAAGAGATACATGAAAAAATGTTCATCATCATTGGTCATTAGAGAAATGCAAATTAAAACCACACTTGAGATACCATCTCACTCCAGAAAGAATGGCCAAGATCAACAAAACTACCAACAACAAATGCTGGAGAGGCTGTGGGGAAAAAGGAACTCTTCTGCACTGTTGGTGGGAGTGTAGAATGGTGCAACCACGGTGGAGGTCAATCTGGAGATTCCTCAAAAATCTGGGGATGGAGGTACCATTTGACCCACCTATTCCACTCTTAGGCATATTCCCAGAAGATCTGAAAACATCTTACCACAGTGATATATGCGCACCCATGTTTTTAGCGGCACAATTTGTAATAGCCAGATCTTGGAAACAACCTAAGTGCCCATCAACCAAGGAATGGATAAAAAAATTGTGGTACTTTTATACAATGGATTACTACTCAGCTATAAATAATGATCACATTGAGATATTTATAAATAAATGCATGCATCTTGAATCTATACTTTTAAGTGAAATAAATCAAACTCACATGTATAACTACCATATAGTCTCCCTAGTGTAAGCAATGGTAAGAGTACAGAAGATTTTATGGAAATCATGGTTCACCACTATACTGCTTTGATGTCTTATGTCTTCATTCATTGGTTTGAATGGTTTTATTCTGTTTTGTTTGATCTTAATATATGTGATCATATAAATAATTACTTTGAAGACAAGACAATATGGTAGCCAGTGTTGATTTAATGTCATCTTGCTCTGAAGTCCTACCATGCTTTTGTTTTTCTATTACCATTGGTTCTACCACATTGTGTGTTATTGGATTTTAATATGTATGATAGTAAAAACAAAATTTTTATGGAAAATGAGATAGCAGCCATTCATCTTCGGTTATTTGGTTCAGAATGTCTTGGAATACTTCCATTCTCTTGAGTTGTTTTATTCTACTTTGTTATGTTTGACACTATTGTGTGTAAAGCTAAACTCAACTGTTTCAAAGAAAGAGACATTATGATAGCTACTGTTAATATCCAATTGTCTTGTTGTAAAGTGCTGTGTTGCTTACATTGTTCTGTTCTGATCTGCTTAGATCTGTCCTCTTTTGTTTTATTTTCTTTAAAATAAAAAAAAGAACCCAACCCACATCATCCTGTGAGCCATCCAACACACAGGCTAAGAGACCAAAAGAGCAAACCCCACCCCCACCCACCAGAAGCAACCAGTTGATTCAGAGGAACTCAGGCTGAGATGATAGCAACTGAATTTTAAAAAAAAGTTGGCAGGCCTAAAGATGATAATCTGAGCATCTATTCAGAGGACTACAATATGCGCACTATAGCAAATGTGGAGGATTTCCTTTTGATTTTTTTAAAATACAATGTTTTACTCTATTTTATTATTTTGTTTTATTCCTATATCTAGTAACCTGAGCAACTATTTTGAAGATAACAATATACAATATAACAACCACTGTTTTAAAAAATCAATAAAGAGTTGGTTCTTTGAAAGATTAAATAAAATCAACAAACTATTAGCCAAACTTATCCAGAAAAAGGTGGGGGGGAGACTCAAATCCATGTAATTAGGAATGAAAAGGGTGAAATCACAATGGTCCCTGCAGAAATCCAGAAGATCATCTATACCTACTTTAAGAACTGGGATTCTAATAAGATAGAAAATATAGAAGAAATAGACACATTGCTAAATACATATGAATTATCAACACTGAATCAAGAAGATATTAAATTCCTAAAAAAACCAATATCAATTAGTAAAATTCAAGATGTAATTTAAAAATCTACCAAAAAAGAAAGGCACAGGTCCTGTCAGATTCACTGCTAAATTCTACAAGAAATTTAGAGAAGATCTAATACCACTACTTCTAAACTCTTTAATGAAATTGAAAGGGATGCAATATTCCAAGAATCATTCCTGAAAACAAGTATTAGCCTGATATCAAAACCAGAGAAGGACCCAAACAAGAAAGAAGTATGGGCCAATCTCCCTGATGAATATAGATACTAAAATCCTCAATAAGATATTGGCAAGCAGAGTATAGATAATCATCAACAAGATTGTTCACCAGGATCAAGTAGGATTATTAACAGGGATGCAGGAATGATTAACATATGTAAATCAATAAAATACACCATATTAAGAAAGCCAACAGAACATCGCAGAAGCCTTCCCCAAGCCTAAAACTGTCCTGGACTCCTGCTGGGCCTACCCTTCCACCGGGAACATCGAGGAAGCCTGCCCCAGGCCTAAAACTGTCCTGTACTCTTTCTGCTGGGCCCGCCCTTCCACCAAGAACATTGAGGAAGCCCGCCCAGCCTGAAACTGCCCTGGATTGCTTCTGCTGGGCCTGCCCTTTCACCAGAAACATCGAGCCTGCCCCAGGGCTAAACTGCCCCAGACTGATTCTGCTGGGCCTGCCCTTCCACCAGGAACATGGGAACCTTGGACTACAGTGGATTGCTTTGCTGGCTGTATGAGAGAATTAGGAGCCCCTCACCCAAACAAAAGCCCTCAGCAGGCTCCAGTCAATGTGGTGTTGGTCATTGTATCTTGGTGTAAAAAGTAACTGAGACAGCCTTGGGCCCTGATCTTGTACTCTGCAGAAATCCCAGCACACAGAAAAGTACTTTGAGGCTTCTTCCAGGCAGTAAGAACATGCCCTGCATTAAAGACCACACCAAGGCACACACAGGGATAGGAGCCTCACTGGGCAATGCCCACTGAACTCCAAGCAATGAGCAGGACCTGGAATCCAGCCTCGGGCCCTGATCGTGCACTCTGGTATAATTCCAGCACACAGAAAAAACTTAGAACTTCATTCCCGGGCAGTGAACCTTAGATTACAGCAGATTAACTGTGTCAGTGTGGTGAGTATGCCCCTAAAATAGAGATGTACAGTGGGTAAATAGGACCAGTAGTAAAGCCTCCTCCAATTAACTATAAGACTTGGTGAGTCTGAAAAGAGTGTGAGTGACCCCCTTCTACACACCAGCCAGAGTGAAAATTGCAAAATGAAGTCTTAAACATCTAGTCCACCAGGAGCAGGTAGAGGAGACATTGAAATAGAGGACCCCAAAAGTAACACACTGGAAATCTCTGAAAAGATAGTGAGTGAAATAAAAAAAAAACTGCATGAGGTTATAGAGGATATCAAATTAGAAGCACTATCCCATCTAAAGACAGAAATAACAACCTTAGTAAACGAGTTGCTGAGCGCAACAAAAGAAGAAGAGAAAAAAGTACAGTAGCATGGGAAACCGATTGAAAACTTGAAGGAACAACATAGAAAACATGCAGAATTCAGGAAACAAACTCAAAGAGATATCCAAGAAACAACAAATTCTATTCAAAGAATGCTGAATTGTTTAAATGAAGCTAAGGATATGATGTCAGACCTTGAGGATAGGATTGCAATTAGTGATCATGAAAGGATAGAACCTTTAAAAATAACAAAGCAGCATGAAGTGACAATCCAACAGCTTCAAGATAATGCCAAGAGAAAAAATAAAAGATTAACAGGCATCAGGGAAGAAGCAGGAATCAATGAAAATGACTCAGCCAAAATATTCACAGAAGTAATAGAAGAAAATTTTCCAAACATGCAGAAAAAAGCTGATACACAGATAAGTGAGGCATATAAAACACCAGTCACAATTAACATAAATCCACACCCAGACACATAATAATTAAGATCTCAGACATACAGCATAAAAACAAAGTACTAAAAGCTGTTAGAGAAAAGAAACAACTCACCTATTAAAAAAGGTCCATTAGAATCACAGCAGACTTTTCAGCACAAACTCTCAAGTCAAGAAGAGCTTGGAGTGAGGTATTTCAAGCCCTGAAAGAAAACAACTTTCAACCCAGACTGATGTACCCACCAAAACTTTCATTCAAATTTAATGGACAAACAAAATACTTTCATGACAAAGAACAACTGAAGAAATTCACATCCAGCAAACCAAACCTAGAAAGAGTACTGAAAGACATACTAGACAGAGATAAAAATAACCACAATTCCCAGAACAACAACAGAAAGAAACCACCAGGTAGGACAAGCAATTAAACAAGGGGAAAAGCAGAGAGCAGACAACTAGAACATAACATGGAAAAGTCAAGCCAGTACATCTCAGTGATATCCATAAATGTAAATGGCCTCAATTCACCTATAAAAAGAAATAGATTGACAGAATGGATCAAGAAACAGGACCCCACAATATGCTGTACACAAGAAAAACACATCTGACCCAAAAGGAAGCTCATAGACTAAAAGTCAAAAGATGGAAAAGAGTATTCCATGCAACAGGAACCCAGAAAAAGCAGAGGTAACTATTCTATTTGCATACAATGTAAACTTCAAACCTAAAATAATTAAAAGAGATAAAGAAGGCTACTACATACTCGTTAGTGGAAAAATTCAAGAGGAAGAACTAACAATTATAAATACATATGCACTAAATATAGGAGCACCCAACTATATAAGACAGATACTAATGGACATGAAAAACCAAACAAACAAGAACATAATTATAACAGGGGATATTAACAGCCCATTGTCACAAAGAGATAGATCAACTAGACAAAAAGTCAGCAAAGAAATAATAGAACTGAATCATACCTGTGAGCAATTGGACTTTGTAGATGTTTACAGAGTGTTCCACCCAACCACATCAGAATACACATTCTTCTCAGCTGCACATGGGACATTCTCCAAAATAGACCATATATTATCCCATAATACATTCTTAAGCAAAAGTATTGAAATCATCCCATACATAATATCTGACCATAGCACACTGAAATTGGAAATTAATGGCAAAAGAAATTGCAAAACCTGCATAAATACATGGAATTTAAATAACAACCTTTTGAACAACCAGTGGGCTACAGATGACATGAAAGAAGAAATAAAGCAATACCTACAATTCAATGAAAATACAGAAACGATATACTGTTATCTGTGGGATTCAATGAAAGCAGTCTTAAAAGGAAAATATATAGCAATAAATTGTCATATCAAGAAAACAGAACAAGCACAAATAAACAACCTAATGCTCCATCTTAAGCTTCTAGAGAAAGAAGAGCAAGCTAAACCCAAAGCTCAGAGAAGAGAGGAAGTTGTAAAAATTATAGCAGAAATCAATGCAATTGAAACTAAAAAAAAAAATACAAAGAATTAATGAATCAGAAAGCTGGTTTTTTGAGAGAATAACAAAATTGACAAACCCCTAGCTAATCTTATCAAGAAACAGAAAGAAAAAACCCAAATTCACACAATAAGAATTGAAAAGGGGGAAATTACTACAGATCCCAACAAAATTCAAAAGATCATGAACACCTACTTTGAAAATCTCTACTCACATAGAGTGGAAAACACAGAGGAAATGGACAGATTTCTAGAAACATATGAACTACCAAAGCTCAACCAAGAAGATACAGCAATTTTTTAACAAGACAATATCAGCTATTGAAATCGAAAACATGATTAAAAACTTACCAACAAAGAAAAGCCCAGGTCCTGATGGATTCATAGCTGAATTCTACAAGAAATTTAGAGAAGATTTGATGCCAATACTCCTCAAACTCTTCAGTGAAATTTAGAAGAAATCAATCCTCCCTAAATCATTCCTGGAGGCAAATATTACTCTGATACCAAAACCAGAGAAAGACCCAACCAAAAAGAAGAGCTATAGGCCAATCTCAATAACGAACATTGATGCAAAGATTCTCAATAAAATACTGGCAAATAGAATGCAGAAAATCATCAAGAAGATTATACATCATGATCACATGGGGTTCATTCCAGGAATGCAGGGATGGTTTAACATATGCAAATCAATAAATGTAATACACCATATCAACAGAACCAAAAACAAAACCCACATGGTCATCTCAATAGATGCAGAAAAGCTTTTGATAAAGTCCAACACATGTTCATGATAAAATCCCTTCAGAAACTCGGAATATATGGTGTCTACCTCAACCTTATAAAGCCCAGCTGTGACAAACCAACAGCCAACATTATACTAAATGGACAAAAACTGAAAGCTTTCACTTTAAAATCAGGAACAAGGCAAGCATGTCCAATATCACCACTCCTTTTCAATATAGTTCTGGAAATACTATCCAGGGCAATCAGACAAGAGAGAGAAATAGAAGGAGTAAAGATAGGAAAGGAAGAAGTTAAATTATCACTATTTGCAGATGACATGATACTTTGCATAGAAGACCCAAAAAACTCCATTAAAAGACTATTAGAGGTAATAAACAAGTTCAGTAGTGTAGCTGGAAACAAAGTCAATGCTCAAAAATCAATAGCAATTCCTGTACTCAAACAAAAACTCACTGAGAAAGAAATTATGGAAATATTGCCCTTTACAATAACATCTAAAAAGCTGAAATACTTAGGAATCAACCTAACTAAAAAGACCTATATGCTGAAAATTATACTATGCTGAAAAAGGAGATTGAAGAGGATTTTAGAAAATGGAAGGATATTCCTTGCTCTTGGTTAGGAAGAACCAACATTTTGAAAATGGCCATACTCCAAAAACTGTTATACAGATTTAATGCAATCCCAATCAGAATACAATTAACATACCTCACAGATCTAGAGAGCACACTACTAAAATTCATTTGGAAATAGAAGAAACCTAGAATAGCAAAGGCAATTCTGGCAACAAAAGCAAGGCAGGAGATTTCTCAATTCCTGACTTGGAACAGTACCATAGAGCCACAGTGATAAAGTCAACATGGTATTGGCAAAGAAATAGACCGGAGGATAATTGGAACAGATTAGAAGATGCAAAAAAGAACTAAAAAGACACTCAGCCACCTGATATCTGACAAAGGGACTAAACATGTTCACTGGAAGGATAGCCTCTTTAATAAATGGTGTTGAAAAAATTGGCTCTCCATATGCTGAAGACTAAAACTAGATCCATGCCTATCACCTTGCACAAAACTAAAGTCTAAATGAATCAAAGAGCTAAATATTAAAACAGAAACACTAAATCTACTGGAAGACAAGGTAGGTAGAGGTCTTGGAGATATGGGGGGTGGGCAGAGAGTTCATGAAGAAAATGCAAACTGCATGGGAAACACTTCAAAGAATCAACAAATAGGATCTCATATTATTGAAAAGTTTCTGCACTACAAAAGAAATCAGCAACAGAGTGAAAAGAAAACCCACAGAGTGGGAAAAAATTTTAGCCAGCAATCCCTCAGACAAAGTACTTATATCCAGAACATATGAAGAACTGAAAAACATCAAGCTTCCCAAATTCAAAGACCCTCTCCAAAAATGGGCATCTGAGATGAACACACAGTTCTCACAGGAAGATATACAAATGGCAAATAAATACATGAAGAAATGTTCACCATCACTGGTCATTTGAGAAATGCAAATTAAAACAGCATTGAGATTTCACCTTACTCCGGAATGAATAGCTTCCATCAAGAAATCAACTGATAACAAATGTTGGCGAGGCTGCAGGGAAAAAGGAACACTGCTCCACTGTTGGTGGGAATGTAGACTGGTGCAACCATTATGGAAATCCATATGGAGAATTCTCAGAAGACTAGGATTGGAAGTTCCATTCAATTCAGGTATTCCCCTCCTGGGTATTTTCCCAGAAAAACTGAAAAGTTCATGAAACAGTGCTACATGTGCACCCATGTTCATAGCAGCACAATTTGTAATAGCTAAATCTTGGAAACAACCAAGATGCCCATCAACTGCAGAGCCTATGAAAAAGATGTGGCATTTTTACACAATGGAATATTACTCAGCTATAAAAAGGATGGTCTCGAGGCTTTCATAGGTAAATGGAGACAACTTGAGATTATCCTCATTAGTGAAAGAAATAAGAATCATATTTATAAATATCACATTGTGTCTCTAGTGTAAATAGTATAAGAACTATAAGAGTAATAAAAGCCAAAATGTGTAATTGTTATCGTAAAAAAGAGAGGAAAACAAGGGCTCTAAAGGATATAACTGCTTGTATGTTTAGTGTGTAAAATAGATTACCATATTGCTGAATCTTTGTTGGATCTTTGACCAGAACTGTTTGCAGTCTCACTGTTTGAATGTGTACTATACATACTTTAATTTTATAACTTGGGCAATTATATCCAAGATGACAATATGTAATTTATCAACTAGTGATTTCTTAGTGTTTTTTCTCTTTTTTTCTTTTTGAATTCTGTATTGTTGCTACCCTTTTTTTCTGTTTTGCTTTTTTTCTCTTTAAAGGAAATTAAAAAAACGTGTAATTGCTGTTGTAACAAAGAGAAGAAATAGGAAGTTCTATGAAAGATAAAACTGCATGTATATTTAAGTGTGTAGGATTGACAACCATATTTCTAAGTTCTTGTTGGATTGTTGAACAGATCTGTTTGCAGTTTCACTGACTGAATGTCCACTTTGTATGCTTTAATTTTGTAACTTGAACAACTATTTCTAAAAGGACAATATGTAATTTATCAACTAGGCATTTTTTACTGTTTATCTTTTTTTTTTTGAAATTCTGTAATATCTCTACCCTTCTTCTGTTTTTTTCTCTTTAAATAAAAAAAAAGAACTGAAAAAAGAATACATGAATTTACATCAAAATTATGAATTAGTTCATGGACAGTTGGAGCCAAATGAGTTGGGCTAAACCCAAAGCTTCTCATACATGTTTTTCCTGAAATCACAACTCTGATACTCTTCTTTCTTTTCTTTCTCTCTCTCTTTTTTTTTTTTTGGTGGTAATGGGGATTGAATCCAGCGTCTTTGTACTGAGCTATATCTTCACAAAGTTAGACTCATATTAGAACAAAATTTGTTTTTTGACAGAATATGAGCTCAAATTTTCTTCTCAGAACAATCTAGCACATAAATTTGGTTAGCAAGAAATAATATTGTGTAAGATTACTGGATGACAGCCACAGTGGTTAACCTAAAAAAGCTGTGGTTGGTCTACTACTGCTCCTTCTCTCTGAATAGTGATACTCTTAGAAGCTGCTTGTAAACTACCTTGGTTTGGCCCAATATCCTCATGTCAGGATATTTTAAAAGTAGCTCTCAGCTACCATTTGACCCAGACTTGCTCTATTTTAGCTGCTTTTATGTCCAACTATGGATCTATACTTATTCACATAATATGATTCTTATTGCAGTAAGATGCATGGTGATTGAGTCAAGGAAGCCAACTTGCAAAGCTAGTGGTTTGGAAATCTTCAGAGCTTCAAACATTTGAGTACTCAACTTTTGACTTCTTTGTTTTTTCCCCTATCATCTGACCATTTTTATCATGCAATATTTTTGTGCTTTCTTGAGATGTGAATTTTGTACATCTGTGTGGGATATACTGTAGTAATTTAATAAATGTACAATGTATAATATGAAGTCAGAGTAGTAAGCTTTTCCATCTCTTCAACCATCAATCATTTTAATGTGTTGGGAATTTTGTACTCTTTCTTCCAGTCATTTAAAAGTATATCAAAGTAAATAAGAACTACAAGTGTAATAAAACCAAAATGTGTAATTGCTATTGTAAAAAAGAGAGGAAAAGAAAGTGCTCTAAGGGATATAACTGCATGTATGTTTGAGTGTTTAAAAGAGATGACCATATTGCTGAATCTTTGTTGGATCTTTGAGCAGAACTGTTTGTAGTCTGACTCTTTGAATATTTGCTATGTACCCTTTAACTTTGTAACTTGAACAGCTACATCCAGGATGACAGTACGTAATTTATAAATTACTGATTTCTTAGTGGGGCTTTTTCTCATTCTCCTTTTTCTTTCTTTCTTTTAGAATTCTGTATTGTTGCTACCCTTTCTTCTGTTTTGCTTTTTTTCTTCTCTTTAAATAAAAATTTAAAAATGTATAATTGCTATTGTAAAAGAAGAGGAAATAGGAAGCGCCATAAAAGATATAGGTGCATGTATGTTTAGGTGTGTGGGATTGATGACCATATTTCTAGGTTCTTGTTGGATTGTTGAACAGATCTGTTTGCACTCTCACTGCTTGAGTGTCCACTTTGTGTGCTTTAATTCTGTAACTTGAATAACTATTTCTAAAAGAACAATATGTAATTTATCAACTAGTGATTTCTTACTATTTATCTTCTTTTCTTGAAATTCTGTAATATTTCTACCTTTTTCCTGTTTTTTTTCTCTTTAAATAAAAAAAAGTATATCATAGATACACTTACCCTACTGTGCTGAAAAAGAACTGGAAATAATTCCTCTACTGTGTGTTTTGGATGCCCCGTATTAGGCACCCTTATGGTTAATTAGTGCTTCATTGTATAGCATACCACACATCCTTTACCCAGCCATCCACTGATGTCATCTGGTTTGATTTATGTTTTAGTTATTGTGAACTGTGTGGCAATAAACATAGGGATGCAGTAGAAATAATGATTTCATCTCCTTTGTGTATATACTCAGTTGTGGAATTGTTGGATCAAATAGTTGTATTTTTGATTTTTTTTTTGGGAAATCTTCACACTGTTCTCCATAGTGGCAGTTACTAATTCACATTTCTGCCACCATCATATGAGTTCCCTTTTCTCTGAATTCTTGTCAGTATTTGTCATTTTTTTGTCATTATGTTGACATTCTAAAGGAGATAGCATGACATCTCACGGTGGTTTTGATTTTCATTTTGCTTACACTGAGTGAAAGTGAGCTTTTTCATGTTCTTGTTGGCCATTTGTATTTCTTTTGATAAACATCTACTTCTTTTATTTAAAATTAGGTTGCTTTTGTGTTCAGCTTTTAGAGTTCTTCATATACAGTATTCTGAATATCAATCCCTTGTCAGATTAACTGTGCAAATATTTTGACTCATTCAGTAGTTTCTCTCTTAATTCTGTTTTTCTCCTTTGCCGTGCAGAAATTTCTTAATTTGATATAATTCCATTTGTTTATTTTTACTTTTGTTACCTATTTGAGATCTTATGTAAAAATTAAGTGCCTACACCAAAGTCATTAAGTGTTTTCCTGATGTTTTCTTGTAATAAAATCATTTAGGCTTTTGATCTTTTTTCAATTGATTTTTACATACTGTAAAAGAATCCAATTTCCTTCTTTGCATATACATATCCAATTTTGCCAGCACTCTTTATTGGAAAGAATATCTTGTCTCCATTGTATATCTTGTGCATTTGTCAAAAATCAGTTGAGTGTGTGAAGATTAATTTCTGGATTCTCTATTCTCTTCTATTGGTTTATGTGTCTGGTTTTATGCCAGAAACATGCTATTTTAGTTACTGTGGCTTTCTAGCATATTTTGAAGTCATATATCATGATGCCTCAGGATCATTTTGGCTATTCTGGGTCTCTTGTAGTTCCATATAAATTTCAGGATTATTTTTCTATTTCCAAGAAGAAAGTTGTTGGCATTTGATGGAAAGTGCACTGATTCTATGCACTGGTTTATGTAAAACATTCATTTTAACAGTATTGCTTCAGGATATCATTTCTTTCATGTCTTCTACAATTTATTTCATCAATTTGTTGTATTGTACAGATGTGTGACCATTAAACCTGATATGTCAATTACACTGGATTAAGACATTCCTACCAGATCATTGAAGTAAGCTCCTAGGTGAGTCTCTCTGGGTCATGGAGTCATAACCTTACTCTATGGCACCCTTCCCTTAGTTTGTTTCCTGGGTGCCAAGAACTAATAAGCTTTGCTTTACTATGCCTTTTTTTGTCATGAGATTTCTGCTTTAGACACTGCAAACCATGTCTAGAGACTTCTGAAACCATGAGCTAAACTAAACCTTTTCTCCTCTAAGATCTGGGTGTCAGGTATTTTGTGTTAGCAATGAGAAAGTGACTAAGACAAGATGGTCTGCTTAAATCTGGAAAATGAAGAGCTTTTATTTTATTTTATTTTTGAAGAGTAAGTTTTGGCAAGATATCTGTCACTTTTCTCTCAATTTGTTCACCTTGTTATTTTTACTTGACTCCACACACTGAGAATAACTCAGACCTTGAAACTGGATAATTACTACTTACATCAGCTGAATAATGATTTTCTTTGCTTGTTTTGTGATTTGAATGAATGAAAAAACTTTTTCAATAAAGGACTAGGAAATAAATACTTTGAAGTTTGCAGGGCACTTGGTTTCTAAAAAATAACTACTATGATTCTCTTAACTAAACAAATGATAAGGAAGTCTAAGAATAACTCTTGCAGAGATTACAAAACAAATGTAACCAGTTTGTCAATGCCAAAAGCTAGAAGGGACCAATTTAGATCATCATAATCTGAAAGTCTACTAAATGAAATGAATTACCCAGTCCATTCATTTAGGAATTGGCTAATGTCATGTGAACTTCTCTAGTTGTTGATATTCTCATTTGCAGCTTGGCCAATAGAAAGATAATATGGGAATGGATCCCTTAGGGATTAATAATAATACAAAACAAAAAATGTTAATTGTTATTTCTGAGACATTCTGTTTATCATTTGAATTTATTGTTATGAATTTATAATACTGAAGGTGACAGCAAGATCATATGATATGTGTTTCCAGAACTCCTGTGACAGAAGAATCAATTTCAGCAATTATATGTTTACAAAAATACTTTCACAAAGCTAAGGAATCCAGGCACAAGATTACATCATTTGGTTATAGCACAAATATGAGGAAAGATTTTGAAGAAGGCAGGAAGGACAGTATCATACTATCTGCGTTAATTCTCCACCAAGCCCTAGCAACAGAGAAGAAAGACATCCTCCATGCATAGGGGAAGAAAAGTGAAGTTAGAACTCAACTTTGCCTCACCTCTTGACAGTGTGCCCCTCTCAACTAACTATGGTACTAGTCTAGGCCTATGGCTCTAGGCTTTAGGCTGCTCTCAGAGGCCCCAATCTCCATGCTCATCAAACTGCCAAGCCAGCCCCTCACTCAAGGTTCCATACTTAGCACGGTGTTTGTTGACCCCTGCAAACCCAGGCTCCATACTGGCTCCTGTAGACCTGGTCTCTATAGACCTTGAGGACCCAGACCTATTCTGTGGCCTGTATTGAGGATTCAAGCCTGCCTCAATCTTAGGTGGTCCCAGAGACTCAGGCTTATAATCTGCCTTAGCATCAGCCCTCATAAAGATCAAGCCCTGCATTCATGGAACCAGGCTACAGACGCATCCTCAGAGACCAAGTAACAGAGACCCAGTTACTTGGTCAACTCCAGTAAGCTCTAGCACCAGATTGGATGGGGATGGACTCAGGATACAGGCCTACATTTGAGGACCCAAATTCCAGACCTGTTCCTCCAGGCACATAATCATTCACTTCCAAGACTTCAGGAACGAGCATTCCTATAAACCCCATTAGCCAACCTGCATACACTGCAGCTGAGGGCAGACTCCTGCACAAAGCCACAAGGATCATGGGTAATCAGGGAACATGATACCACCAGAGGAAAAACAACAACAACAACAACAACAACAAAGCATCAATGATGGACCCTAAAAATAGAGATCATCTATGATTTTTCAAAATAATCATTTTAAGGAAGCTCAGTAAGAGATGGACCTAAATAAAGACACAAAAACAATGCAAGCACAAAATGGGAGTTCAAAGAGACAGAAACTATAAAAGGAACCAAACAGAAATTCTTACATGGAAGAACACAATGATCAAGCTGAAAGATGATCTATTACCTAATGATCTCTGTCAAGATGGCTATTATCAGAAACACAAAAGTGATGTGTGTGGGACTAAGAATAAAAGGTGACCCTTGTGTGATCTAGATGTGAATGCAAATTATTACAACCATTATTGATGATAGTAGAGAAGACTTTCAAAAGATTATTTCAGAAGCTGGCCAGTCAGTCTCCTGATCTTCTGGACAAGTGTACAGTGGAGGATAAAAACAATGGACAAAAGTAATATGGTATTCAGGTATCTTGGAATTTTAGAGCTCTTGTGACTAAGACCCCAACTTCTTCAAAATTTAAACTATTTTTTGGGTCCATGTCAGGGGCATGCAGAGAAGTACAGGCAATACTGAAGCCAAAGGCATAACAGTGAGTAAGGCCTTGTGAAAATAGAACAAAGACATTCCAAGCAGTAAATCTTTGCTTAAAGAGGAAACTGTCTTATCACTAAGATTGGTGGTTATTACCCTGGAATTCTGAGTGATATTTAGTGTTCTCAGCTGCAGTGCTTGTTTTCAGAGATGTTACAGTGTCATAAACCACTATAAACTTCTACCATGACCATTGGCATGGAGAGTTCTGTTTCTGCATGCCAGTCACTGGATCCTCAGGCAAGTCACTTAGGTTCATAAGTTAATATAAAAATCAAAATGATTAATCCTAAAGTCTTCTCAGTGCTCCCTCAATATGGTCTCTTTCAAAATTAAAAATAGAACAACTTCATATATGGTCCAAAAATTCTATTTCAGGGTGTGTATCTAAAGAAAATGAAGTATCATAGAGAAATGTTTCCACTTCCAAGTTCCTTGCTGCATTATTCACAATAACCAAGTTAGAGATAAAACCTAAGTATTTACTGGTAGTTGAATAAAGAGGATATAATTCAGCCTTAAAAAAAGACATCGTGCCATGTATATAACATGGGTGAACCTGGATAACCTTATGCTAAATGAAATAAATCAGATACAGAATGACAAATGCTATATGATCTTGAACATGAAATATAAAAATGTCAGATTCAAATAGAGTAAAATAATGGTTGTCAGTAGTGAGGAGGGGGGAATGGGAGGTTACAGATTTTGATCAAAGAGAAATGCAAAGTGAGTAGTTTCTGGAAATCTAGGGAAAAGCATGGTGGCTGTAGTCTAGAATAGTGTATGGTAACTGAAATATGCAAAAATGTAAATCTTAAATATTCTCACAGCACACATGTAATTAAGTGAGATTATAGTAATGCTAATTAGCTTGATAGTGATAATTCATTCACAATGCATTTATGTATAGATATCAAAACATTATATTGTAAACTTTAAATATATGAATTTTTTCAGTTATACTTCAATAAAGCTGAAGGGATATAAATTTATAATGATATTGGATAAATAAATAAATATTAGCTTCATAAGTTGTTTGAGCAACACCCGGCAGTTTGCCAAATAGAAAAAAAAAACAAAAATCAAATATAATCATATTATGTGTGCTATTATTTTCATATTTTTTTATTTAAAGAGAAAAAAACAGGAAAAAGGTAGAAATATTACAGAATTTCAAGAGAAGATAAATAGGAAGAAATCACTAGTTGATAAATTACATATTGTTCTTTTAGAAATAGTTATTCAAGTTACAGAATTAAAGCACACAAAGTGGACACTAAAGCAGTGAGAGTGCAAACAGATCTGTTCAATAATCCAACAAGAACCTAGAAATATGATCATCAATCCCACACACCTAAATATAAATGCACCTATATCTTTTATAGTGCTTCTTATTTCCTCTTTTTTTACAATAGCAATTATACATTTTAAAATTTTATTTAAAGAGAATAAAAAAAAGCAAAACAGAAGAAAGGGTAGCAACAATACAGAATTCTAAAAGAAAGAAAGAAAAAGGAGAATGAGAAAAAGCCCCACTAAGAAATCAGTAATTTATAAATTACGTACTGTCATCCTGGATGTAGCTGTTCAAGTTACAAAGTTAAAGGGTACATAGCAAATATTCAAAGAGTCAGACTACAAACAGTTCTGCTCAAAGATCCAACAAAGATTCAGCAATATGGTCATCTATTTTACACTCTCAAACATACATGCAGTTATATCCCTTAGAGCACTTTCTTTTCCTGTCTTTATACAATAGCAATTACACATTTTGGTTTTATTACACTTGTAGTTCTTATTTACTTTTTACACTAGAGACAAAATATGATATTTATAAATATGATTCTTATTTATTTCACTAATGAGGATAGTCTCAAGTTGTCTCCATTTGCCTATGAAGGCCTAAAGATCATCTTTTTAATAGCTGAGTAATATTCCATTGTACAAAAATGCCACATCTTTTTCATCCACTCTGCAGTTGATGGGCATCTTGGTTGTTTCCAGGATTTAGCTATCACAAATTGTGCGGCTATGAACATGGGTGTACATATATCACTGTGATATGAACTTTTCAGTTCTTCAGGGAAAATACCCAGGAGGGGGATAGCTGGATTGAATGGAACTTCCAATCCTAGTCTTCTGAGAATTCTCCATATGGATTTCCATAATGGTTGCACCAGTCTACATTCCCACCAACAGTGGAGCAGTGTTCCTTTTCCCCACAGCCTCACCAACATTTGTTATCAGTTGATTTCTTGATGGAAGCTATTCTTTCTGGAGTAAGGTGGAATCTCAATGCTGTTTTAATTTGCATTTCTCAAATGACCAGTGATGGTGAACATTTCTTCATGTATTTATTTGCCATTTGTATATCTTTCTCTGAGAACTGTGTGTTCATCTCAGATGCCCATTTTTGGAGAGGGTCTTTGAATTTGGGGGGCTTGATGTTTTTCAATTCTTTATATATTCTGGACACAAGTCCTTTGT
>PVLA01017002.1:0-18820 GCA_004027455.1 Hydrochoerus hydrochaeris
TAATGTTGACTATCAAAACCAGGGAAGCCTTAGAGAGTAATCTCTAGGATGATCATATCTTACATTATTTTTTCTTAAGTTATTCCCCCCCTAGAACATAAGAGGGCCTTTTTTCTCAGTGTAACATAACAAGTCTTCTATCGAGAAGGAATGGTGATGATTTACACTAATTTACACACTCCTCTGATAGGTAAATGACAGATTGTTTTTATCTTTTCAGAAAGAGAAATAGCATTAGAAAATGGTCCAGTATAATTTTCTACACTATGTATCATGACTATACTTTTCTCACATGCTTCAAAAAAGGTCTATGAAAATACAAAGAACATCCCAATTGCTTTTTATTGATATACTTTTAATACAGGAAATAGGAACATAGAAGAATTTTTACAGGAAAAAATGGTTCTTGAAATATTATCATGGGTTACCATTACATGGTTTTATTACACAGACACTACGTGATGGAAACATAGCACGTATGTAGGAAAATAGTCCCTCAAGAATGTGATATGAATAGTTTTTTCTTTCTTTCCATACTTTCTCTTGCCTAAAATCGTTTTATGGGTCATTTTTATTTGCTATTATTCTCCACAATACATGTGCCTCATCTTAAAACCTTTACAAATAGGAATAATTAAGCATTCATTTTATGATATTTTTGTCAACCAGATACACAAAGTGTAAGTAAAGCCTTTGGATTTAATGATGACCCCTGATCCATAGGGAATGCTATTGCTCACAGCAAGTTTTGAGAAAATGGCAGGAATTACAAAGTAAGAGGCTCAAGGAATGTATATTATTTCCCTTATTAATATGAGCTTTAGAGTGGTAAAACAACATAGGACAGCAGTGCAACCTTCATGCAGGGAGTGGTTATGTTCTGCAAAGAAATAAAGTGAGTGCAGAGATTCCACCATGATAGAACCTGAAACAAGGAGGGCATGGTGCAGGAGCAGTGATGCTTCTCACTGTGGCCTCTGAGGTATGAAAAGGAAAATAAGGAGGCCACCTGATGCTGCCTCAGCTACACACATCATCCACACTCTGTTTTCAGTGCTTTTCTGTCACTCTCTCTGTTACACTTATTTTCTGGTTATTATGATTTTGACAAATCTTGTCATTCCAAAGTTGGTTAACAAGACCGGAAATGATGAGGTGAGTACACCAGTCCTTAGACAATGAACTATGTATCTAGTCCTGTGTCCTCTTGAGTCCTTGACATTCCATCTTGTTTTCAGATTCCACTGTGATTTCTCCAGAAAGGAAAATGGATAGAATGTCATATATGCATCCAGTAAAAATATGAGTTAGCACTGGGAGGATGTGTACAGCCCCTTCTTTCACTATGAATGACAAAGGATTCCACAGAATCAACATAAAACAGATACAAAATCAACACAAAGTGTTTTAAATGATCATTGCATAGATCTTAGATATCCAGTGTTGTGGACTGCAGCCTGTTCCTATTCAGAGCACAAGATCTCCTGCTTCACTTTGTGGAGCTCATAATGTGCTGCAGTATTTCAAGTAGATCTCAAGTTTTTTTCTTGCTTATTTTACACTCATATCATAATGAATAGATAGAAAATTACAGTGAATTAATGATATGAATGTGTTTTATAATGAGTGTATTACAATGAGAAACTCGAACTTGCTTCTCAAATGTACATAGTAACATATCTTTAATTTGAGAGCTTGTAGTGAGCACCCAAGTTGCACTAAACATTGGTGAGAATCATAAAACAATGGGAATTGTTTCAGTACACTTATTAGAAGGAAACATGTGTAAAGACACACATACTTATGTGGTTAGCATTAGTTTGTAACATAAAGACACAATGAAAGGCTTTGGGTAGTACGAGCAAGGATTCTTTCATTCACACAGCACTGCACTGCTCAGAAGTGGCTTCTTAATGAAACCAGAAAGTTTCAGTGCCTGCAATTGGAAAGGCATTGCTGGAAGAAAGGAGAAAGCAAGGTGAGTTGGTATATTCTATACAAACATATTTTTGCTCTTTAGATTCTAAATTATTTCCTTATAGAACTCCCAACATATACATTCATAATCTTCTATATGCTTCCATTGTATCTTGAAACTATCTTGATTATAACAGATTTCAATCAATATTTGATTTGAGAGCTACTTTTCATTTTTCTGGATATCAAAGAAAAGCTTTCAGATCTATGTTCTCTTCTTTCTAAATATTGTTCTCTATATCTAGACATTTGTAGCAGATGGTAGATTATAAAATATTCTTAAATAACAATGAGACAAAATGTTGAAATATGTTTAGAAGCAAAAAATATTTTCATGTTAATAATATATAATTAATATGATTTGTTTGGGACAGAAAAGAGTTGAAGTCATGTGCAAAGCAAGTAATCTTGTCCTACAAATGGACACACTAATGAAATTAATAATAAATTATGTCTATCATCTGTCTATTAAATATTAATCTATACATCTGCCTCCTGTAAAAAGTACATGGTAACAGAGGCAGGCAAAATCATGAAGAATTGCATTGGGAGACTTTCATATATCCTTAATTCCAAAGCCTACCTAATTTTTAAGTTCTAATATTATATAATAAAGCAATCATTTGAGTGAAGTTAAAATGAACTTATTGCAATGATTAAGATGTCAAAACTCAATTCCTTTCTGTTGAATGCTCTTCCCTCAAAGATCACTCAGAACAAGGAGACTTCTTAAAATTATTTTAGGATATATAAAATAAATAACTTCATTGGTATTTTCCCAATGAGCAGATTTGTTTTGGAGAATGGTACATTTAGCCCACTGAGATTAATGCTTTCCAATATATCACATATATATATATATACATTATATAGCATTATATATTGTTATATATTTATAAATAGTTATCATACATAAAATAGTAGATATAATTATCTGACATTAAAGTTCAACATGGAATGGTCTGCAATAATTTATTGGATTTTGGATTGGAATATTAGCACAAAGACAGGGTAATTAATTCTTTTGGATTATACTGGAATATATAACATTTAAGCTTATATTTGTAATTGCAGAAATTGTTTCATCTGCTCCCTCTTGAGTAGAAAGTTCTGAAAATTGTTTCTTCACTGAGGAAAATTCATACTACTTCTTTTCAGTTTGAATTAAAATTGTGTACAAGCAAAATTCATAGGTTAATGATTTTTTACTTACCTATGTAAAATACTGACTAATGTGCCTCTTTTGAATGGCACTTCTCTCTTATATTTCCCCAGCGTTTTCCAGGATGGGGGACTTTAGGGATTGCTGTTCATCATCTAGTCATACAGCAAGTGTCCAGAGGCATAAAATGTGTACATTGAAAACAAGTCACAATAACATGAACTTGAATTTAGAAATAAATAGTATTTTAATTTATGAATGCATCCTTAAGTTTCTGAGTGCTCATAAAATTGTGAAATAAAATTACAGACACATTCCAAACTACAAAAGAACATTAATATCTCTTATTTATTATATGTTAATTATAGAATATTATAAGTATACTTGAGGATTAAGATAAGTGACAGTCAAATGTTTCTTGTTCCTTTTTTATAATGACATTTCAGAAGAAAATGGAGTATAACAGATAAATAATATACAGTTGTATAAGTTTAATGAACACATGATATATAACATGTATGGACACTTATGTGTTATAGGATGTTGCACTGAACTCCAAAAACAATCAAATAGATTCTAAGTGCTGAGTTATTTTTTATCATGTTTCATGTACATTACTGATTTGTTTTGTTATTGTTATTTACTTTTTAAATCTTTTCTTATTTAGTGTTATCTTTCATTTTATTTATTTATTTTATTTTGAAGGTAGTAAAATACAGCAGAAAAAGACAGGATATTGTTGACTAAGGCAGTACAATGAAAGTGTCAAAGAATCTCAGCAGGCTACTGGGACAACAGCAATAGGCACAATAGTATATCTGGTTTTCTTCACAATATTTGTTCCTTCAATCAGGCAGAGCAATATCAAGGGAAATACCAAAATTACAAGAACAGAATATTGAATACAGCAATATCATTGATTAAAAACAGAGCAAAACAGAGATATCAAAGAGATAGCAGAAGAAAATCCCCCTTATTTGCTAAATTGCATATAACCAAACTGGCAAGACATGCTCAGATCTCCAGCTCTCACTTACTAGTGGTGGTGGTGGTGGTGGTATGGATGCATGTTGATTCTTACCCACACCTCGGTAGGTTCACAGCCACCCACCAGATGGGTGAACTGGTTGCTCATTTTCCCAGCATCCACAAATCGCTGGTCTCAGGAAATGCTGATATGGTTCTCACCCTGGGGCGGCTGCAACTTGCCGGGCCACAGCCACTTACCAGACAGAATGCTGGCGGTTGCCTGCTTTCCCAGCACCCCAAGGTCCAACATGGCACGTCATTGGTTTCAGGAAATGCTGATATGGTTCTCACCCTGGGGTGGCTGCAGCTTGCCAGGCCACAGCCACTTACTAGAGCGCATGCTGGTGGCTGCCTCAGTGCTAAGATATTCACTATGATAAAAGGGCACTGGAAGTTTTGAATAAACAAATTAAAGAGAATAATGAAATGTACTGTTATCTAATAATTTTAAATTGACTCAGAGTAGAATTCAATCAGAGCTAAAAAATACTTAAAAGAGTTTAGCATCACATTCAAAAACTTACTTCAGACTCATAATACTTTATTGGGTCATTGTTCAAAGCTGAGGAGCAAGATTTGAAGATGATTCTATAATAAATCACAGATAAATTACCAAGCAAAGTAACATTAGTTTGGGATGGGGAAAAGGAGAAAATAAAGAATAGAAAATTTTCTTTGTGTGTGTGTGTGTGAATGACAGATATAGATAATTATATTACTAATCTCTATTAGTTCATGAAAATAACATAGTGTGCTTTCATTGATCACTTTTTCATGTCTATATTTATAATCTGAGCAACTACTTTGAAGATAGCAATATGCTATATATTAATGACTATTTGAAATTTTCTTGTTTGTTTTGAAATTCTATATTTTTATTCTTTTTTGTTTTAAAATTTAAAAATGCATAATTTCACAGACAACCAGAATTACATCAAATGTTTTATGCCTTCTCATAACCCAAAATGAATTAAATCCATTATGTTTTGCAGATCATAGACTCCCTTGTGAAGCAAGCCACTATTACTTTCAGTGAGTGCCTAATACAGGTGTTTTATTTGCATTTTTTTGGCAGTCTGGGGAGCTTCATCCTGATCCTAATGGCTATAGACAGCTACATGGACATCTGTAATCCCCTGCACTACATGACCATCATAAGCCACAGGGTCTGTGGAGTGTCAGTGGCCATGGCCTGGGTGGGATTCTGCATACATTTTTTATTTCAGATTTTTCAGGCCTTTAATTTGCCTTTATGTGGCCCCAGTGTGATTGATCACTATTTCTGTGACTCAGAACCCCTGCTGGAAGTTACCTGTGCAGACACCTTATGTGGTCAACCTGTTTCTGGTGTCTAACAGTGGGACCATTTGTTTAGTGAGCTTTGTCCTGCTGATGTTCCCCTATGTAGTCATCCCACATTCTCTCAGGAACCACAGTGCTGAAGGGAGGAGGAAAGCCCTTTCCATCTGCATCTTCCACATCACTGTGGCCATCCTGTTCATTGTGCCAAGTATATTTAATTATGCATTCCCTGCCACCACCTTCCCCATGGATAAAATGGTAGCTGTGCTTTAAACAATTGGGACACTTTGCTCAACCTTCTGATTTATACACCCTGCCACCACCTACCCCATGGATAAAATGGTAGCTGTGTTTTATACAATTGGGATACTTTGCTCAACCCTCTGATTTACAGAGGAATGCAGAAGTGAAAAACACAATGATCAGGTTGTAGAGCAAGGATCCAATCTCATGACAGGAGGTGAAAACAAGTTTGATACCTCTCTGTGTAACTTTTGATTAACCTGAGAGGAGTGAACAATTTTGTCATCTTATTTGCAGGAATGAATACTAAAGCACATGGAATTAGTAGTGTTATTTCTTTTGAAAAAAACAAACAATATGAACACTTACATGTGTTGATTTCATGCATAGAAAGAGCTGACATGTGTTAAATTCAGATGCATGTGAATATTGCTCCCTATCCCTAATTCTCTGGTTGCATGTTTTCAATGATGATTTTCATCTAGTGTTGCTCATATTGATGATGTCTTGTGTTATTTCATTCTCTGTGTCCTATGAGCCCATGTACAGGGGCTGAAAAACTTTAGATTTTTTTCTCCATCTTGAGGAAATTCAGTCCTTCCTATCTGATCATATATCTCAATTTAGTTGTTCTTCTTGACGTGGGAGGATGTAACAGATTGAAAGAATTTTGGAAAATCCTTTTAAAATGGAACAGCATGTAAAACTGACACAATACTTTGACATATATACTTGGGACTCTTACCACATGTTTACTTAGGACTCTCTAGATCCATGTCAGAACAGGGAGAGACAATTCATCTTTATAAAGGAAACTTGATTCTCTGTTATTTGCTTATGATGGTATTCTTTTGACCTAGGGATTTTCATGATCCTACTTTTATCTTTTCTATTTTGGGATAGTTACAATATTTATTCTCTAAAATCATACAAGTTTTAGTAATTTCTTTTTAATATAATTTGTTATGATTTTTGTGTAGATGGCCCATGTATAAGAATAAGTGTGAGTGTTTTTATAGAAACTCATTATGTAAGTTTGATGTTAGTTTGAAATTAATTTTAAAAATCTATAAACTATAATAAAGAATGAGATGACTTAGCAATGTTGTAGACTTTGCAGTAAATATTGACATCATATATAATATATATTTTCTTTCTGGCCAAGGCAAGACTGTAGACAGAAAAAGAAAAAAAAATCAATATATTCCACAAGGTTCAGGAGGAGAGCAAAGATGATGAGGCAGAGCTCCTAGTACGGCAAGGCAGTGAGCTCATCCATATGCTGCTGTAATGGAAGATAAAAGACACAGTGCTTTTGTCAAACCCATAAGCCTATTCAACAAGAAGTGTAAACTGTTTCACAGTCTGGGAGCTTTGCTAAAATATTGTTGACAACCTTAACAAATTTACCACAACAATACAAAAAGGGTAACTGAGTTGTATTGTGCTAATGTTAATGTTTACTTCACACTTTCTGCTTAACTTCGAGATAAACCTAAACTTGCTTGAAGAAGTAAAGTCTAATATAAAGCTGAATTTTTATCATCATTTTTAAGAAAATTTTTTATTTCAATTTTTTTTTATTTTTCTGAATTAATACATATTCTTACTACATACTGATACCCTCAGTTTAATTTAGACAGTTATAAAAGTTAATAAGATAACAAACTAACATGCACACAATGTTATGTTTTTTGCATAACACTTTTTCAAAAAAGGAGAAGTATTAAGATATCACAATCAATTTAAATGCTAGTATATATGAAAAATTGGCAGTGAAATGTACCTATATTACACAAGGTAGTTTTTTGATATTTTAAATTTATATGTCTAAAATTGTTTTTATTATGTCTTGATCATTTTTCTTTTTTCATAAACATACTAACCTCATGTACATTACATTCTGAATACATTTAAAAATGGTTACAAATTTGTAAATAATTGAATTCTCTGAAAATAAAATATGCACAATTAATGTCTATGCAGCATTAATTTTTATGCCTGTGCTTCAAGCTACAGAGAAGAAAATTCCTAGAAAACTTGAAAAATATCATAAAATCTTACCTATTTTATAATCAATAGAATAAGACTAGAAATCAGCAAGTTTATAGAACTCAAAACCATCTAGCCAGTGAAACCCACTAAATTATCAATTTAAAAACTGAAGCATACACATTATGTTATGCAGACTTTAAAATATAAATCAAGAGGGATGATATGTTTGCATATTATCAGTGGTGATTTTTATCTACATTTGCTTGTGTTGATGATTGTTAAAATACTGAATTTGTATCAAAAGTGCTGTTTAAGTTACAGTGTAAACAAACTAGAAATAAGTAGAGACCAATAAGAGAAAACTTTTCAAACACTTGCTAGTAAAGACACACCTATATTATCCTTAGGTCAAAGGGAAAATTAAATTTCAAAACAAGACACTGTACTAATGTTAAAGATAAGCATTGCCTGTCGAAACTTGCTGAACACAATTAGTGTAGGATTGAAAAGGAATTGACAACATCAAATCAATACATCAGGAAGAAGAATATGATGTCAGTGATCCTTGTGTGGTATAATAAGTAGGACTGGATCATTCTGGATAAAGCAACAGTTGATTTGAGGCCCATTCAGTGTAACAAAGGTAAAGATTTTTTTTCATCACGATGATGGAAATATCATATAAATGGAATGTACAAGTTAGTGACATGGAAATCTGTATACACTGACCATACTGTGAAAAATAGTCTTTGGGAAGAAAAATGAGAAAGTTCATGTTGCAGAAAATGTATCATATGGAACATCTGAAATATTTCCAAATTTGTTGTCAAATATTTGCATTTCTTATGAAGCAAATAAAATAAGCTTTATATAGGTACATATTTAAAAACCTGAAAATAAAGAAATAATTTTAAAATATGAAAGAGATTATTATTCATAATATACAAATTACATACAAAGAAACAAGAATGACAATGATTGATGGTTTCCATCAGAAAATATGCAGATTATTTTCAAAACAAAATCATACTTATAGTAAAATATTCAAAGCACTTGAAGAATCCTATATTAAATGAATACAAAATACAATACTGTAACTAAAATCATGATTCTTTTGAACAATAAAATCAGAGATTCATGATCAGGGAATGGCATCATTTTGCAAAGATTGCAGATAGAAATTAATAACTACAGGGAGAAATTTAGAGCTCTGAAATATAAAATTATATGTGATGTTACATTTCTAACTTCTCTAATGACAGTATACACCTGAAAATGAAATGATTGTTTTCTTTATGTTTTAATGTACATATAGCACAAACTGTATGACAACAAAATCACCTGTCATAGGAAAGTATAAATGTAATTATAACTTTGAGGTCTATAAATCTTAAATAAAACTGTCATTCCATAGTTCAATGTACATATGCTATACTTATTTGTACTAAATAATATAGGATGCATTAAATTTGTACATATAACTTGCTAATTAATTTCAATACATTTTATTATAATCCGAAAACCTACTATATAAAACCAGTAAAGACAAAACTCCAGTATGTAACCTGTTAGTAGTCACCAGTTTATCCTAACAATGAAAACATGTTAATAATATTGAAAATCAATGTTTCTTCATGGATTCTTGAGAGAAGTGAAACCCAGGCCAAACTTTGGGAGAGAGATGCAAAGCTTACCAAGTAGAAATCTGTGAGTCATAATTCCAGTAACAAGTACTGGTGTATAAAACTCAATCTGTAGTTGGCTAATAAGAGGAAACTTGGTGTAGAAAAGTCTAAAAGTGATTTAATGGGTATGGTGTTATTGTGAAGCCTCAGCATCTTTGTGAGTTTTACCTTGTGGAGCTCTCTGAGATTCTCAAGTAAACATGGAGGAAAAAGAACCCTGCTCTTTTGCAGACATATGACAGAAGTATCTATTTTGAAACACAGCATTTTACTGGGGTAAACAACACAAGGATAGATAACTTAAAAATAATACATAAACATCCTCTGCCTGGTAGCAACTGGGGACAGAGATCTGAGCATCTTTTGGCAGGATAATTGTATGCAATATAGCAAATATGGGGCATCTCCTCCATCTTCTCTTTGAAAGCAAGTGTTGTTTTCACTTTTCTTTCATTATGATTAATTGCTTTACTCTATTCAATATTTTCTTTTCACTGGTTTTATAATGTTCTGCCTTTGGTTTGATTTTGCTATACCTAATTAACTAGACAACTATTCTGATGATAAGGAGATATACTATAGTACATATTACACTTATCCATGTAACCTGCTGTGAAGTTTTGTACCAAATTCTTTGCACTGTCTCAAATGGCTTTGTTCTGTCTTGTTCTGTTGTATTTCTATTAACTTTAAAAAAAACATATGTCTGTAGTCAGTCAGGTTTTGAATGGTGTGAAAAACCCACTTTAAAAAGGCCAGTCATTTCAATAATGGTGGAAAAACTGTATGTCCCTCACAAAGAAGAAAAACTGTACAACCTTCTGTCTCACCATAAACATAAACCAGCTTAACATGGTGATCAGAAACTGTGAAGTTACTCAAAAGATAAGGGAGAAATGCTTCAGGCTAATGGGACAAATGAGGATCTTTTGGAAACAAAGCCCCTAAATCCAGGAAACCTAAACAAACACAAACAAATGGAACTTCAACAAACTAAGGAAATTAGCTTGGTGAAGGAAATAATCACTAAAGTTACAGTGACAGTTATTGACTGCATCAACTTGAATATAAAGCCCACAACTGATTGGATTAGCAATGTTCTAGAAGAAGTTGAAGGCTTTTACTAAAGACAGAAGACACATGATGCATGTAAGTGACACCAGTCAATAAGCTGGGAAACTGAATGAAATAAAGGAAAGCAAAGAAGGAAAACTTCTATTTCTTTGGAGGAGCTCCACTTTTCACCTTAAATTTAGGTGTCCTGTTCTGGCTTTCAGTGCAAAATCTTTAGCCTCCAGCTCAGACCATTTGGCCTCCTAATATGGATTCACATGGGACAATACATTTGACACTGAGGTCCAAGCCTTCAACTGGGTTCTTCAGATCCCCAGAACACAAACATGGTTTTCAACCCGTTAACCTGCAGGTGGCCTTTGTAAGCCAAGCTTGTAAATTATTATATATTCCTATAACTTTTATTAAATCTGTTTCTGTAGTAAGCAATGAATGAGAGAGATAGTCTACTTAATGAGAGAGAATACTTGCAAACTGACAAAATAAAAATATTTGCACCTGACAAGTAGTGAATATTCAGAATACAAGAAGAACACAAACCATCAAAAGTAAAAAAGATAAAAACTGAGTTAAGAAGGGGAAGAGATGTGGACCAGGCTGGCACCAAGAGGGGAGCTAAGATTGCCTGGTGGTGAGGTGAGTTCCAGATGGCTGGTGCTGGCCCAGGAGAGTTTGGGACATCACTCCTGGTGCTTGGGTTCCCAGCCAGCTCCCAAGGACACTGAACTAGGCAGGAGAAGTTTCTCAGGCTTGAGTAGACTACACCCAGTGACCTTTATTAAACCAGGGGAGCAAAGGCCCTTGAGTCCTGGTAGCCAAGGGTGCAGGAGGTGATTTCTAACATGCCCAGGGAAAGTCTTGGAACATCGCTCAAAACATGGAAATATAGGAGAATGACAAAATGAAAGACCAAAATGCAATCTCAAACCTCCTTTCCATCCTAAGAAAGCTTGGGAGCCACATATAAAGAAGAAAATACTAGTCATACACCTAAAATATCTGAAATGATATCAACTGAAATATAGAAGCAAGTACAGGAAGATATGAAGGAAATGAAATCAGAAATAAACTCCCACATAAAAGAAAAAAAGACAAAATATTGAAAGAATAATGAACACATCTAAAAAAGACACATCTAAAAAATTAGAGGAACAAAGAAAACAGATAGAATCCATGAATGAACAGTATAAGAAACAAACAGAATACATGAAGCAGATTCAAAGAGATATACAGGAAATCTAAATTTCTATTGAAAGTTGCCAAAACTGCCTCAACAACAAAGAAGATAGAATTTCAGACCTTGAAGATAAGATTGAAGCTAGCAAACAGGAAAGGAAATATCTTTTAAAAATAAAAAGGAATCAGTAAAAAACAATTCACCAGTTGCAAGATGATGCAAAAACAGCATAAGATTAATAAGGATAAATGAAAAAGAAGGGGAAAACATAAATGATATCAAAAGGCTATTAACAGAAGTAATAGCTGAAAACTTCCCAAACATGAGAATGGAAACTGACATACAGATTAGTGAAGCATATAGAACTCCAAAAAGCCATAACCAAAATAGAACTACATCCAGACATATAATAATGACCATCCAGAAATGTAACATAAGAACTGAATATTAAAGTTATTAGAGAGAAAAGACAGATCACCTATAAAGAAAAACCTATCAGAATCGGCAGACTTCTCAACACAAATAATGAAGTCAAGAAGAACATGCAGTGAATATTTCAGATCCTAAAGGAAAATGACTTCCAACCCAGACTGATGTACCCTGCAAATCTGTCCTTCAAAACAGATGGAGAAATAACATACTTTCATGACAAAATATGCTAAAAACTTCATGATCAGCAAACCAACTTTTCAAATAATACTTGAAGTTATTCTAGATGCACATAGGAAAAAACCACTAATCAAGACATTCAAACAGAATGGAAAGGTAAAGATACAACAGAAGAAAGATAACATGTCAAAAATAAAATGAAATATAATAGTTATAACCATTAATATAAATGGCCTCAATGCACAAATTAAAAGAAATAGACTAACACAAGGGATTAAGAAACAAAGTCCAACCATATGCTGTGTAAAAGAAACCTATCTAATCCAAAAGGAAAATCATAACCTGAAAGTCCAAGGATGGAAAACAAAACTTCTTGCAACAGGTACTCAAAAAAAAGTGGGGGTAGCTATTGTGTTTGCAATCAATATGAACTTCAAACCAAGAATAGTTTGAAGAGAAAAAGAAGGTCACTACATACTAGTTAGGGGAAAAATTCAAGAGGAAGAGATAACAATCTTAAACATATATGCACCAAATTCCAGAGCACCCAGTTATTCAAAGCAAAGTATTAACAGAAATGAAAAATCAAATAAGAAATAGCAAAATTATAACAGGAGACCTTACCACAACATTAACACAAAGGGACAGATAAACTAGACAGAAAATCAGCAAAGAAATAACAGAACTGTATCACAACTGTTAACAAATGGGCTTGATAAACATATACAGAGTGTTCCATCCAACAACATCAGAATATACATTCCTCTCAGCAGTATGTGGGACATTCTGTAAAATAGAACATATACTAACCCACAGAACATATTTAATAAATGCAAAAGAGTTGAAATTATCCCATGCAGGCTATTGGATCATAGCACCATGAAACTAGAAATTAATGATAAAAAAACTTCAAAAACTCCACAAACATATGGAAATTGAATAATACACTCTTGAGCAATCAGTGGGTCACAGAAAAAATTAAATAAATTAAACAATATCTACAAGCAAATGAAAATAAATATACAAATTACTGGAATCTAGGGGATGCAATGAAAGTGGTCCTAAGAGGAAAATTTATTGCACTGAGTTCCACATTAGGAAAACAGAGTGAACACAAATAAACAACCTGATACTACACCTCAAACATTTAAAAAATGAAGAGCAAGCAAGTCCAAAGCCAAAAGAATGGAGGAAATTATAAGGATCAGAGCAGAAATTAATGCAATAGAGACTAAGAAAACAATACAAAGAATCAATGAATCAAAGAGTTGGTTCTTTGAAAGAATAAATAAAATTGATAAATCACTAACCAACCTAATTTTAAAAAGGAAAAAAAAAAGACTCAAATTCATGCAATACAGAATGAAACAAGTGAAATCACTACCAACTCTGGAAACACAGAAGATTGTCAACACCTATTTCAAAAACATCTACTCTCATAGGTTCAATAACAGAAGAAATGGACAGATTCCTAGAAACATATGAACCAGCAAAGCCAGATCAAGAAGCTGTAAAACTGCTGAATAAATCAATTTCTATTAATGAAATTGAAAATGTAATGAAGTCCTTACCAACAAAGAAGAGCCCAGGCCCTGATGTTTTCACTGTGGAATTCCACAAGAAATACAAGGAAGACAATGCTGACACTCCTCAAACTCTTCAATGAAATAAAAAGGGAAGCAATTCTCCCTAAGTCATTCCTGGAAGCAAATATTACTCAAGTACCAAAATCTGAGAAAGATCCAACAGAAAAAAGAGAACAGGCCAATCTCCCTAACGAACATAGATGCAAAAATTCTCAATAAAATATTGGCAAGCAGGATGCCACAAATCATCAAGAAGATTATAAATCATGACCAAGTGGGTTTCATCCCAGGCATGCAAGGGATGGTTCAGCATACATAAATCAATAAATGTAATCCACCACATCAATAGAGCCAAATGTAAGAATCACATGATCATTTCTATACATGCAGAAAAAGCTTTTGATAAGATCCAACACCCATTCATGATAAGAACCTTACAGAGAATTGGAATAGATGGTATCTACCTCAATATGATAAAGGCCACGTACAACAAGCCAACAGCCAGTGTCATATTAAATGGCCAAAAACTGAAAGAATTTACCTTAAAATCAGGCACAAGACAAGGATTACCCTTATCATCACTCCTATTCAGCATAGTACTGGAAATACTAGCCAGGGCGATTAGACAAGAGGGAGAAATAAAAGAAGTAGGATAGGAAAAGATGAAGTTAAATTATCATTATTTGAAGACATGATACTGTACATAGAAGACCCCCCAACTCCATTGAAACACACCTAGATATAATAAATAAATTCAGCAATGTAGCTGGATACAAAGTCAAAACTCAAATATCAATAGAATTCACTTACAATAAAATCACAGAGATAGAGATAAGATAAGCCACACCCTTCACACTAGCATCCCAAAAAATGAATTACTTATGAAATAATCTAATGAAACTAGTATAAGAACTATACATGGAAAATTGCAATACCCTGAAAGAGAAATCAAAGAGGATGTCAGAAAATTGAAAGGTATCCCTTGTTCATGGACAGGAAGAATAAATATTGTGAAAATGGCCATTCTCTCAAAATTTTTATACAGAAAAAATGCAATCCCAATAAATATACCACTAATTTACCTCATAGATCTAAAGAAATTACTCTAAAATTCATCTGCAACTAGAGGGGATCAAAACTAGCAAAGGCAATTCTAAGCAGCAAAGCTAAGGCAGGAGGCATCACAATCCTTGACTTGAAGTTATACTACAAATCTACTGTAATAAAATCAGCATGGTACTGGAAGAAAAACAGGCCTGAAGATCAGTGGAATAGATTAGAGGATTCAACTACAACTACTAACACACTCAGACACCTTATCTTTGATAAAGGGCCAAACAGGTTCACTGGAAAAAAATAGTCTCTTTAATGAATGGAAAAACTGGCTTTCTATATGCTGAAAACTAAAAATAAACCCATGCCTATCACCATGTACTAAACTAAAATCCCAATGGATCAAAGATCTAAATATTAAAACAGAAACACTAAATCTGTTGAAAGCCAAAGTAGGTAGAAATCATGAAGACATACAGGTAGGTAGAGAATTCATAGAAAAGAACCAAACTGCATGGGAAATACCCTAATCAATAACTGGAATCATATCTTTTTAAAGGGTTTCTCCATGTCCAAATAAATCTCCAGCATAGAGAAAATAAAACAAACAAACTGGGAAAAAATCTTAGTGAACTATCCCTCAGACAAAGCACTTATGTCTAGGACTTATAAAGAATTAAAAAAAATCAGACCCTGAAATTCAAAGACCCAATCCAAAAATGTGCATCTGAGATGAACACACAGTTCTCAGATGAAAAAATGTGAATGGCAACTAAATAAATGAAAAAATGTTCATCATAATTGATCATTAGTGAAATGCAAATTAAAACCACACTGTGTTTCCATCTCACTCCAGAAAGAATGGCCAGGATTAACAAAATTACAAACAAAAAGTGCTGGAGAGGCTGTGGGGAAAAAGGAACTCTTCTACACTGTGTCTGAGAGTGTAGACTGGTGCAACCACTGTGGAGGTCAGTCTGGAGATTTCTCCAAAATATGGGATTGGGAGTTCCATTTGACCCAGCTATTCCACTCTTAGGCATATTCCCAGAAGAACTGAAAACATTATACCACAGTGATATATGTGCATCAGTGTTTATAGCAGCACAATTTGTAATAACCAGATCTTGGAAACAACCCAAGTGCCCATAAACGAGGAATGGATTAAAAAATTGTACTTTTATACAATGGAGTACTACACAGCTATAAAGAATGATTACATTGAGATTTTTATAATGAAATGGATGCAACTTGGACCATACTCAGAAGTGAAATAAATCAAACTCACATGAATAAATACTGTAGTCTCCCTGATATAAGAAATGGTAAGAGTACATAAGATTATATGGTAATCATGATTTCCCATTATATTGTTCTGAAGTCTTTTAATGTTTTCATTCACTGGTTGGAATGGTTTAATTCTGTTTTGTTTGACCTTATTATGTGAGATGGTATGAACAGCTACTTTGAAGAAAACAAGACATTATGGCAGCCATTGCTGATTTAATATCATCATACTTTGAAGTTCTAACATGCTTTTTGTTCTTATATTTCTATTTGTTCTATCATGTACTGTATTATTGGATTGTAATATGTATGATAGTATAAATAAATATTTTATCAAAATGAGATATTATAGTAGCCATTGTTCATCTTCTGTTATTTGGAGTAGGATGCCTTGTAATACTTTCATTCTCTTGAATGCTCTTATTATATTTTGTTATGTTTGATATTATTGTGTGAAACTATGCTCAACTATTTCAATGAAAGAGATATTATGGTAGCTATTCTTGATATCCAATTGTCTTGTGAAGTGTTGTGTTGCTTTCATTGTTCTGTTCAGATCTGCTTTATTCTGTCCTCTTTTGTTTTATTCTCTGTAAAATAAAATTTTAAAAAAGAAGGGGAAAAGAGATATACATTTCTCCAAAGATGAAATAAGTACATGAAAAAAGTTTAACATCATTAACCATCAGGAAAATGGAAATCAAAATTTCATAAAGGTATCACCTTATCCTAGCAAGAATTGCTATTGTAAAAATCACAAAATACAGAAATTCTTCATTTAAAGACCCAGTCTCTGTCCTCCTGCAACAGCTCTGCCAACAGAACTTATAGTTTTAATAACCAAATTCATTAAGGTAGCTGAATACAAAGTCAAAACTCAAGCATCAAGAGCATTTTTGTAAAGAAACAATAAATTCAGTGAGATAGAAATTGGAGGAATCACACCTTTCACAATAGCATAAAAAGGAAATATATATGAATCAATCTAACAAAGCAAGTAAAAGACCTCTATAATGAAAACCACAGTGCTTTGAAAAAGATGATCATAGAGGGTATCAGAAAATGCAAAGATATCCATGACTCTTGGATCAAAGAAAACAACATAGAGAAAAATGGCAATACTTTCTAAATTGTTATATATATTTATATCAGTCCCAATTAAAATGCAATTAAAATATCTCACAGAATTAGAAAACACAATCTGAAATTCATTTGGAGCAAGAAGAGACTTAAAATAGCAGAAAAAACTATGGGCAACAAAGAAAGAGCAGGGGGCATCACAGTCCCTGACTTGAAAATCTCTGTACAGCTCCTGCTATTAATAAAAAAGACCAGCATGGTGTTGTCACAAAAACAAATGAGAAGATCAATGAAACAGGTTAGGAGATGCAGAAACATCTACAAGCATACTCAGATACCTTGTCTTTGACAAAAGTGCCTAACACTTTCACTGGCAGACAGGTACCCTTTTAATAAAAATCCTGTAATAATCTGTTTTACACATGCCAAAGAATAAAACTAGACATGTTTCTCCCATGCACTAAACTAAAATGAAAATGGATCAAGGATCTAAATATTCACACAAAAACAAAAATAAGCACAAAATCTGTTGGAAGAGAGAATATGTACAACTCTTAAGGACATAGGTTGAGGCAGACACTTGATGTGCATATCCCAGATCAATGGGAAATATTATAGAGAATCAACAGCTGAGATTTCATATTATTAAGTTTTTCACTGAAAAATAAATTTTCAATAAAGTGAACTGACAAACCACAGGTAGGAAAAATATTTAACCAGTTACTTTTCAAACAAAGGCCTAATATCTAAAACATATGAAGTGCTGAAAAATATCCCATAAATTCAAAGACTAGTCCAAAAATGCAATCTGAGATTAATGCATTTCTCAGATGAAGAAATATAAATAGCAATATATATATGAAAAATAATCAACATCATTTGTCATTTGAGAAATACAAAGTAAAACAACACTGAGATTACATCTAACTCAAAAAAGAATGGATATCATCACGAAATCAACCAGTAATGAATGCTGGAGGGTTTGTAGAGAAAAAGGAACACTTCTGTACTTTTGAGGAAAGTGTAAACTGGCAAAACCACTCTGGAATTCAGTATGAACTTTTCTCAAAAAACTAAGACTAAGGCTCCTGTTTGATGCAGTTATTCCCCTTCTTGGTGTTACCAGAGGAATTTAAAAGCCACACACCACATCAGTATATGTGAACCAATGTTTTTATGCCAGCAGTTTGTAAGAGCTAAATCTTCAAAACAACGCAATACCCATCAACCAATGACAAGATAAAAAAATTTAATATAATGGAGTACAACTCTACCATCAAGAAGGATAAGCCCAAGACATTTATTGCCAATTTGATGAAACTTGAGACAATATTTCTAAGGAAAATAAATCAAATACAGATTTGTAAATATCACATTTGTTTCACTAGTGCATAATATTGCAAATGTAAATAAACTGAAGTATAAATTATACATCAGATATGTTGAAATGGGAAGAACTTGTTCAAAAAGTTAAGGAAACTGTAGAGGGAGGAAGGAGAAAGGAAGGAAAAGAAAGAATAGAGTGAGAAATGATATATAAAATGGAAGTAAAACTTGTAAA
>PVLA01017003.1:0-18807 GCA_004027455.1 Hydrochoerus hydrochaeris
TCAGTGTCTCCGGATCAGAACTCTCCACTCCCATTTATTAGTTGTGTACAGTGATAGGTATGACTAATAAAGGATCACAGGTCATCAGAAGACTCATACTTAAGTGGACACAAATGATCCTATGCTAAGAAGTATCTTTACCTTGCATATAATCCTGGCATGACTCAAGAAGGCATAGACGATCTCATGCTTAGAAAAGTCAATGGGAAATCTCAGATGGGTCACACCCATCATCCCAATCTTTCCTCTTATCCCGTAGGAAAACATGCAAAATTGTGGCCATTGTGAATTTGCAGTCCCCAACATATAGTGACCTTAATGTGAAACTGCAAGCCACACCTTGATCTGTTCTTACCATTACTCAAGATCCATTAGTAATTTCTATCATTTTCTTTCTCAAAAATCTGTTAACAGCTGTTCTACTTTCAAGTTCTATGAAAGCAGCTTTGTGGGATGCCTTGTATGAAAAGAAACAAGCAACACTAATCTTCCTGTGATTGGCTTTTGTCACTTAAAATAATGTCCTATAACTCAATGTACATTATAAATGCACAAATAGCATGATCCAATCTTTTCTCATGACTGGAGAGGGTTTCACTGGACATACGACCCCACATATTTTTTCATGAGTTGCATTCATGAGTTGTTGGATACTTATTTTTCCTCTCATTTCTTGACCAATTGTGAACAGTGACCTACGGAACATGGCGGTGAAGTAATATCTTTCACACACTGACTCTATTTCCTTTTGCTGTATACCTATAGAATAATATTAGTGACCAAATTACAACAGCACCGTTAAAAAAAATTTTTTTAAGAAATTCATTGTTATGGTCCAGACATCTAGAATGTCCCTTCAAAATCTCATGCATTCAAACATGTGATTTTGGGAAGTGCTTGCTTCAAGGCGATCCTATACTCGTCGGCGGATTAATCCACTGATAAAGTCAATATCTGAAGTTGTTGGTAGGAAGTGAGTTCTGGTTGGAGATGAGTCTCCAGGGTGTGATCTGAGAAGGTCTAACCTTGTCACAGGACCCTTGTCTTTTCCTGTCTCTTTCTGATTGCATGCGACAAGCACTTCAGAATGCCACTCAGCACTAGAATGCTGTTTCTACCTTGGAGTTAGGTAAGGATGAACTGAACCCTCTGGAGTCACAAACCAATATGATTTCATCTTTCTTTTATATTTTAAAGAGGCAAAAACAAAACAAAACAAAACAAAAATACAAGGAAAACAAGACACAAAAGAGACCAATAAAAAACAATTAACAAGACCCCCAAAAAATAGCAATATAGGCTTTCAAAACAAGGTGGCAAGAACTTCACAAAGGTTATTTTTCATAGATAGCTTCAAAAGAGTTACTCTGATCTTGTAAGTTTTGGGTGCCAAAGGTTTGTTCCCATTACGACCTTAACATTCTTTAATCCTACAAAAATGAAAAATATCTTTCCAAGCCCCCGTTTCAGTTTTTTTAAAAAAATACAAACAAACAAACAAAAAGAATAAAAATGATGATACAGAATTTCAAAGCACAATAACAGGAAGTTAACACTAGTTAATATATTGTGTTGTTCTCTTCAAATTAGTTCAGATTACAATCTATAGGCATGAAAAAATGATCAAACAATTGAACAATGAAAGCACAAACTGTTCTTTTTGAGAAACTAACAGAGATTAGTAGTATGCTGACCTATCTTGTATATATCAGTTTTAATGTTACAGAAAATATATTGCACTAAAACTTCTGAAAGACCTTATATGCATATGTACGTCCATGACTATGTATAATGTTTATACACATGCACTTAAAATATACAACTGAATGAGTTTTGAAAACTTTATGTCTGCATAACCATTTACTTAGTAAAATCAAAAGCCATAACACTGCCATAACTCCAAAATATAACTGAAATCCCTTGTTTTTGAAAAGCAAAACCCACTTTGGCCAAATTTCCCATTTTTCATCAACACAAATTAAATTACTTTGGAGAATGTCAAAGATAGTACCTCATGCAGTGCAGACCATTTATTTGTGTTTTTTGGCTCAATGTAATGTTTTTCACCATGCAGATTTTTACACATGTCGGTGTTTTCAACTCCTCTACATGCAACTGGCTAGAATTGTGTGCATAACAATATTTCAAACTATTTTATTTCTGTGGATGTTGGGTTCCATTCCAGTCCAATATGATTTCCACACATTTGAATGAATGTTTTTGTATGTTTGCATTTCAGTACTGTTCAGTACCTGCCATGGCTAAGAATTGTGTGGAATGATAAACTCAATATAAAATAAATTTGCAATCTCAGTCTTTACAAACTAGCAATAATTGGGAATTCAACTGTCAATTTCTGAATTCGATTCTTCCAACTAATACAAGATATTATTTACTTTGATTTTTTAATTGGCATATAAAGCTTTTAAGTGTGCAAGACAGATAACCACACTACTAAGTTTTTGTTAGTTCATCAAACAGAATAGTTTGTACTGTCCTTATTTGATTGTCCTCTTTTTATGCTTTGATTTTGTGACTTGAACAACTACTTCTAAGATAACAATATGCAATTTATCAACTGGTGATTTCTTACTTTTTTGAAATTCTGTATTATTTCTATACTTTTTTTTCATTTTTTCTCTTATAAAAAATTCACTTTGCATCTATGATCTGTCTATATAACATCACCTGTTTATCTATCTATCTGTTACCTATCTATCCACTCAACACATTCTATCCGAATGTCTGTTTAACCACATTTCTGTAGCTAAACATCACCTGGCTGCCATCTGCCAATGCATCCATCAAGTATCGATGCACCTTTTTACCTATCTATGCATCTCTCATTTATCATCTGCATCAACTTTTCCGCTGAGATATCATACATCTCCATTTATCTCGGTGCATGTCTCATCTACCCTCCCTGCGGAATGGTGAATCCATGTCTACATTGATCTACGAATCCATCTACTATCTCATTTTAACTTTTATCCAATTTGCTCATAAAAATTTACTTAGTATCTCACTTTCATATTTTAAATGCACTTGTATTTCAAACCACTGAATCCTGCCAGGATGGATGATATCCTTAGATTCCAAACCCGTAAGCTCTCACCAAAATTGGTTTCAGGCTGTTGATCAAATCGGAAAAGAATAACTTTTCATGTGCAAATTCAAGCCGGCAGTTTGACCCTCACACATGGGGCAAAGCTGTCCACATTTCATTTCTGCTGATGTTTCCAAGGAAGTATTATGGTTTTCGAATGGTCGCATCCACTCAGTCCTAGATTGACTTTTTTACAATGATATTTGCACCATAGCCAACTTTATCTGTACCTTGCAGAGTTAAATCATTTCAATCTAGAAATTGTGACTTGTGTAGTTCTCACAGACCTCCTGGAGTACCTTGCACTGGATTCTGGAGGTCTTGTACATCTGGAGCTTCTTATATTTTCCTGAAAATCTTCAAAATCAAAAAAGAAGATGTTACATATGATAGGGCAGGACACATCTAAAAAGGGAAGGTGGTAACCATCATTAATTTCCGGTTATCTCATTTTGAATTCCCATATTATTTTCATAGTTTTGTTAGGTTTGATTTTATTCTGTCTTGTTCTGTTTTATTTTACTGTGTCTGATGCCATGGGCAGCTGTTTTGAAGATAATAGAAAGTACTTCGATAGCCGTTTTTGAGTTCCTATTATCTGTTTTTGAAGCCCTGTCAGGCTTTCATTCTTTTGTTTTGATTGGTTTTGCTCTGTTTTGTTTTGATTTTATCATGACTGATGCTATGAAAAGTGCTTCTGAAGAAAACAAGAGATATTAAGGTATCCATTGCTGATTTCCTGTTTTGTGTTGAAGTTCTGCATCACTTTCACTGCTCTGCTCTGATTAGCTATATTCTCCTTTGTTTTGTTTGGTTTTATTCTCTTTAAAATAAAAAAAAAATTAAAAACAGAAGATGCTGCTTACCAGAATCAAGGTTTCATGGGATCCTTCTACTTCTGTCTCTTGACTATTCTCTTTCTGAGGTCATCTTTTCTGAGACTCATGCCTGGAATCCTTGGGCTCTTGTTAGACCAGGAAAATACAAACTTGTTCACCTCTTTTGCAAAGGGAAATTTCACCCATGCATCACAAGTTATTTCTACCAATATTCCAGCTTATATCATTGCAGTGATGCTATTGTGACTTTTATGCTTCTATGACAACCTGTCTGTAGTGCGTAAGATTTATTGTTGATTCATGGACATGACACATCTGAACTCCTTTCCGTTCCTCTGCCTTTCACTCTCACTCTCTTTATATATGCTTTGGCTTCTAATATAAAAGAAAACGTGGAATATGTTCATACATTTCTGATGCGTTTGACTTAACATTACATTCTCAAGGTGCATCTAACTTCCTGCAAATAACTTACATTTACCCTTCCTCCAGGCAGAGTAGTGCGCAATTGTTAGTAACCCCACATTTGTGTTATCCATTCATCTGCAGAGAACACAGAGCCTGCTTCCAAGCTTTAGCTATTGAGTGGTGTTGCCACAAATGTGGTGTGGGTGGCTCCCTCCGGTATGATGTCCCCAGCTCTCACGGGAAGATACCTAGAAGGGGAATGGCTGTGTCCATTGGAATTTCCAGTTCCAGTTTTTCCAAGGCTCTCCATACTGATTTCCATGGTGGCTGGATGAGTTTAGACTCCCAATAACACTGTAGAAAGGCTCCTTTTTCTCATCTGTAATCTACTCATTCCATCTGTACCCTTTAGGACTCACGGTCCTCTGAAACTGAGGTATCATTAGGCTTCTTTCCCGATTTCCCTTCCACGCCTCCGTGAATCTATTCTGCTGTCATCTCATATGGAAATTCTGACACATCTTTTTTTGTCTGCGTTGCAGTAACTTAGGGAGAATCCTTCTCAACGCAAAACTTAAAAGAGAGCCTGTTGCTGTAAGTCAGTGCAAATGCAATAATTTCAATGTGTAGTGTCACACACAACAAAAAGGGTCTAATGCAAGGGTCACCTTATTGGACGATGTCAGCCACGATGCTCAGAATTAATTCCACAGTCTGTTTCTCACTTCTCACCAAAAGTGAACAAAAACCAAAGTGCTTCAACCAAGAAAAAAGACACAAAGTGTACAATAACATACCGTAAGACACAAAAAAGGAGTGAAAGTCACAGTATCTGTAACTAACTACCAAAATAAGAATTTCTTTATAAGACAAAGTCATGAAAACTGGAAGAAACCCTCACCTTCTATTTTCTCCCGTTTCACTTTGGAATTATAAATTGCTTAGTTGTAATGTCTCTAGTTTCTTTTGTTGACCAAAATACAAAGGATTTGTTTGATGATCTCCAATTTTCCCCCAATGGATAAAACTTTAAATCTATGGCAAATAAAGAAGGGCACCACCTTTACTTTCACCTGTCTTCTTAGAAGTATCCACATCCTAAGTGGGAATTAGAAAAGTCCACAAAATTCCTCCATTGATCCAATCATGTATTTGACAAATATTGAGGGGGCATCAATGATATTTGTTATTAAGTTGATGATACAACTAAAATCAAGAAGAAGGCTTTAGTCCCATGCAGCAAATGTAACATTTCCACAGCAGGTCCGGCTAAGCTTTTTCTGCAAGATCCTGGCTGGAATTGTAGGGCTGGAATTGGTCACTGTTAAATTATTTATGTTTTTAAAACTATTATGTTGGACTGGAGATTTAGCTCAGCAGCATAAGCACCTGCCTTGCAAGCACTCTGTTGTCAGTTCGATCCCCAGTACTGATAAAAAAAAAACTATTATCTTATAAATATTAAAGAATGGGGTAGTTCATAAATACGGGTGCATTCCAAATACTAACTCATGGACAGTGGTGGGTGACAATAATATTGTGTGGTTCAACCATCTGTTATCTTCTCTTTATTTTTTGGATTGCTTCAAACAACTCAGTTTACCCTAATCTCTGCAGGATGAACTAATTTTGAAATAAATTTATGTGAAGACAATTGTTCAAAGGGTTAAATAAATCCATCTACAATGATATGTGCGGACCCATATTTACAGCAGCACAAATCCTAACAGCTAATACGGACACATACGTCCATGAACAGAAGAGCAGATACAGAAAATGTGGGGTTCAAAGAAAAGAAAAGAAGAAAGTGTGATGTTCTCACACAGCAGATTACCAGTCGGCTACAAAGAAAGGAGAAGCCTGAACCATTCATAGGAAAACGGATGCATATTGAGATCATAATATTAAGTGGTATAAATCAGACACAAAAGCTTCAATACCATATGGTCTTTCATACTTGAGAACTCAAAATATAAATAGATCAAAGAGCAGTATATTAGGTAACAGGAATCAGGGAGCTAGAGGAGTTACAGGTGGGAAAGAAACCGGAAGAGGTGCTATACACAAAACTGAGACGTGTTATGTGCACGCAACAAACCTCCACAACACATGTAATCCCCATGTACAGCAAGCAAGTCGTGTACTAATAAACTTTCAAATAAATTGTAAGTCAAAAATAAAGACTGGTGTTTGCTAAGGTTTTTTGTTAGGCATTAGCATTCTGCCTATCAATCTCACCGATTGAAGTTTAGTAGCATAGCATGCAACCATCTGACAATTTGGGACAAATAATCTCTTCCCATTGCAAATAGATTTTTGCAGTGAAAATAGAGAAATTTGTTTGTGTTTATGTGTATGTGTCTGTGTGTGTATATGTGTATGTTCCAGTGGTAAATAAATCTTGGAAATCACCATTCGGTCATTTCTTTATTTACCTACTAATGAGTAGAAAGATAAACAAGTCACCTTTGACATTATTGTCATATTTGTCAAGAAATTTTAAAAAGTCTAACATCTTCTATTTAAATAGATTTCAATTTGTGATACTACACAACCTATTTTCATTGCTACTGGATGCTAAACAAATGCCATTGGAAAAACATCTCTTTTTTCTTTCTTTCTTTCTTTCTTTCTTTCTTTCTTTCTTTCTTTCTTTCTTCCTTTCTTTCTTTCTTTCTGTCTTTTTGAGACAGGATCTTACTATGCAGTTCAGGCTGGACCTGAGCTCACTTTGTAGCCCAGGCTGGTCTTGAACTCACAACAATCCTCCTGCCTCAGCCTCCCAAGTGTTGGGATGACAGGCCTGCACCACTGCACCCAGTTCCTGGTCTCATTTTCTTAAAAATTCAGATGATGGTAATGGTTTCTTTCTGAGTTGAGAAGAATTCTCGTTTTGCAGAGGGAGAATAAACATGATGGACTGAGGAAGATCCTAATTATTTCAGGAGCTAACCTGCCTGAGCTTGAAAATAACGTTCCTTTATTATCTGTACACATTAGGTAGTTCACCTGCCTGCCAGATACACGGATAAGTGGAAGTTAATGAATCAACACAGAAGACTGCTGAGTCTTCAGTTTAATTAAGACATTCAAATAGTCACTTGATGAACTGTTCACCTGTTTGCTTAAGAGAACTTCTTCCAACACGGCTATTTCTCTGTGGCATTTTGGCTTTTCAGACACTTAGCATATAACTTAGATATATATTTGCAATTATATTCATCCTGTAATAGGAACTCTGCATTAGGGAATGTCACACCTAAGAGAACTTCACAGATTTGTAATTGCACAGTATAAACAAGCGTACAAGCCCATGCAAGTCTGAATGAAATTCTTCTAAAAACATTCCTGAAAGTCTACGTCTAATATGAAAATCTCTATCACGAAAGTACACATAGATCACCTCAGTAGGGTGTTTTTAACTCTTTTGGAAGACCCCTAGAAGGGGAATAGCTGTGTCATATGAAGTTTCTATTCCTCCTTTCCTGGGAAAATTCTTTACTGATTTTCACAGCCGTCGAACTAGTTAACACTACCACCCAAAACGTAGAAGGGTCAGTTTTTCCCTTCAGCCTCAGCAGCATTTGTTTTGACTTGACTTTTTACGGTAATCATTTTTCCTGGAGATGAAAGCCTCCATTTGTTTGGCATTTACAAACAGTGGAGAATTACTCTGCCCCAAAGAAAGATAAGGCTGAGTCGTTAGCAGGAAAATGCTCACCGCTTGTTAACGGACACAAACCTGACACACGCATTTTAATGCTGCATGGATTCTCTCATGTGAGAAACCCAAAATACAAATGAAGAGCAAGACAAAACTAAGAGAAAAACAAGTAGGGAGTGTGTCTTTCACAAATGGGAAGTAGACAACGAGATGGAGGAAAGAAAATGAGGAGAAAAAAATTAGGTGAAAAAGCAATTAAGATACATTCTGCCCGTGCACCAACTCTACACAGGCAATGTAAACACCGTGCAAAGCAAAAGCTGAATTAAACCAAAACATGTGCCTAGACCCAGCATGGATTGGGGGTGGTAACACTCGGGGAAGCTGAGGCAGGAGGGGTGAGGACCATTTATCTTGAATATATCATATGCAAATACTGGGCAATTCCTGGAGTGAGGGATGTCTTTGAGATGGAGCAAAGGCCAAATCTCCCTCTGCAACTCACACTGGATGGGCATTTCCTTCCAAATCAGATGGAAGTGGAGAAAAGATTAGAAAAGGGTGAAATAGGAGTAGGAGGAGAAAGAGGTAAGTTGCAGAGAGTGAGAGAGACAGAGAGAGAGGGAGAGAGGGAGAGAGAGGGAGAGAGAGAGAGAGAGAGAGAGATGCTGGTCATGGTGGCCATGGTGATGGTTAAAATGTGATGTCCTCCTCTGTTATTTCAAAGTGACACTGATTTAAAAGTGCATTTCTCTCACAGTTGCATTTGGTTTAAGTACCATTGACCAAATCTGGCTCAAACTTTAAACCTGAAAGGATGTGCATTACGGGCTCAAAACTGGTGGTCGACTTAACATCAGCCGAATTAAATCAGCACGGTGCTGAGCGTGGATGGCCCGCCTGAGAAAAGATGTCAGCCTATGAAGGAGGCCTGGAGAGCAATTGCATAGCTTTGTGGGTTCTCCTAAGCGCTGTTATTTGGAGCCATTTCTTCTCCTGGAGGAGCTTGTCACGCTGGCTTCCTGATAGGATCGGTTCTTATCATCGGAGGAGCTCAGGACCTCACTGTCACTGAGGATGGCTGTGGTGCTTATCAGGGGAGCCCGGGTCCTTACTTTGAGCATCACTTCTTGGCTCCAGTTTCGAACCCCCAGCCTGCCGGCAGAGCTCCTCCACCCCACTGGCACGGACTTTCTAGCTTCCACCGCTGACCTTTGGGCCTTCCCAGTGCAGATCCTTGGAACAGACTTGCGTGGGTCATTGTCATGGGCTCTGGGCCTCCAGGTGGACTCGTGGGCTCTAGGTCTTCAGCTGGACTCATGGAGGACACTGCTGTGGGATCCAGGCCCTCAGCTGGATATTCTAGGTCTTTAGTGTTATGGGCAGATTTCCTGCACATCTTGTGTTTAACTGCTTGGATGACCATCATAAAATAATACTGTAAATTTTGGGTCCTATTGTAAGCGTTCTCCGTGCAAATCATGACTACAGCAATGTGCATACAAGAAGTTTGCTGTACTCAAAGCTTGCATAGCTGCCTCACATGGAATTAAGGTCTCTCTCTCTCTCTCTCTCTCTGTCATTCTGTCTCTGTTTCTCTCTTTCTGTCTCCTCTCTCTTTCTCTCTCCCCCATCACTCTCACACACATTCAAACACAGACACACACACACACAATGCACACAATGTTTGACAATTCTTATTTTCTCTCTGAAAATATTTCAAAAGTCTAAGGAGATCATTATCTCTAATAAAAGTTAATAAATGTAGGAACTCTAAGCCTTTTACACTTTCAAGCAGGTCTTGTTTTAGTTTTCTCAAAAAACAATGCAATTCCTCAGCCCGCAAGACAGGGCCAAATGTAATCGAGCTGGTGTGTTTTACATTATAATGTGTAATATCCTTTTTCAACAACAAAATAAGCTTGTTACACTACTAACGTGCAAACCATGCAAACTGTTAGCAGGTTTGTATAGAAAAGGGTGTGTCACATGAAATCCCACTGTCCTGGAGTGTATTTTAATCCACAAGAAACTAATTGAAAAATATTCAGGTTATGGAGTGACACAATCACAATGAAGCATCACCATGACTTTTGTAGGGGAAAAAAATGAAAGAAGAACACAATGGATTTTGGATACTAGAAATGTGAGCAATTTTTGAGAAACGTTCCTTTTAAAGGAACCCTGTGTGCCTAAGAAATGAAGGCTGCATAAATACATTATGTACAAAATAATCTACATATTCACCAAGCAAATGCACTGTTCCCTGTAAATCTCTCAGCACAGGTACCCTAAAACCTACCAAAATTCCTCCCTAATATTTAAGAGAAACAAATGCATCTGTAAGATACCTGCAGAAACGCTTACAGCACAGAGATTCATAAAACCCCAATGCTAGTAACAGTCTACCCATTTTCAGTGAAACAATGGAAAAAACACTCTCATATGTTAATGCAATTGGTATTTCTTAGCAGTGCAAAAAAATGCAATAGTTAGGAGCTATTGATATGAGCACTGATAAATCCTGAGATAGTATAAGGAGAGACCAGATAGCAAAATATAAACCAAAGATTTGCAATTTTATGAAACTGCGTAAAATAAACCACGATGGTTGTTGTTGTTTGCTTGTCTCTCTTGCCATTTGTTTTTCTTTGCTGTGTGTTTCTTCCTCTTAAGTGAATAATTAAAAAAATAAGAAACCGGAGAAACTAAAGAAACGTGTGCTAAACCAATAAACCTCCTTATCTGTATCAATATCTATATCGATACCTGCATCTATACCTACACCTATATCGATATTGATTTCATATATACACACAAATGTGGTTTTTTTGTGGACAACTAAACTCCAGGATTGTCACAGATGCAAATTTTATCTAAAAGAAGAGAAAACAAAGCCGTTACCCACCATACTCATGATAAAGCATTTTCTTATGCATGAACCAATATCTGCCAATTAGAATTCAATGGGTAAAGATATGATTTGATGATAAGAGGAAAAGGTTAACCAATGAATAGCTACGTGACATACTGACGGAAGCAAAATTTACATCAGTGTCACATGTGTGCTCACCCTGTACTTTTTTAAAAATAGTCCCATCTTTTTGAGAATTTTATTCATTTTCCATACTGGGTATTGAACTCTATGAATCTACACTCTGCAGCCCAAATCCTGATTGATTGATTGATTGATTGATTGATTGATTTTGAGTCAGGGTCTCATTGAGACCTTGAAGTACACAGCTCAGGTGGGAACTTGGGATCCTCCTGCCTCTGCCTCCAGTGTTGAGGTATGACAAGGATCTGCCACCACATCCTACTGAGAACTTCAATATTAGGTATCAGGAAAATAATTTATTTTTATTATTGATTTATTTAGTTAGTCTTTTGGAGTGGTACCCTTAGAACAGCTGAATGCTTACTGTGGCTAAAAGTAGCACTCTACCCTCGTTCTAGTGTCTCGGGGGTACCGTGTGGCATTGTAATTCTTGTCTCTGTTTGTGTTTGTCTGTTTGTTTGTTGTTTCTTTTGTCTTTTTGAGACAGGGTCTCACTATGCAGTTCAGGCTGGCCTTGGGCTCACTTGGTAGCCCAGGCTGGTCTGGAACTTGCAAATGACTCTCCTGCCTCAGCCTCCCAAATGCAGGAAAATAATTTAATAAGAGTATTTGTATATCCTAGAGAAAGCTAAGGCCCAGCTTTCCCATGGAGGCCAACCAAAGACCAAGTAAGTTCAATCTGTTACATCAAAATAGAGAGATCTGAACGCATGTGACTTTGAATGTTAAATTTCATCTTCCAGGAGCCTCCAAATAACACACACTTACCATCCTCTCTGTGCAGTTCTTTGACACCTTCTATTTATTTTACCAGAAGAAATGTACCCAAATTTCCAAAAATTTCCAACAAATCTTTACTCTTTTACTTTTTCGCTAGAGTAAAAATGGCGGTTTCTTATTTAACAGAAGAAATATCATTTTTAAAATAAATTTAGAAAGTGAAAAACTACAGCACCCTGGGTTATAAATGAAAGGTCCTAATCGTTCTGTGCCTGTCCATTGCTCTAGAATGACAATGAGGGGTCATCGTCATGTGCCAATCTCTCACCTCATTTATAGAAACTTTTATGCAAGAGCTCATAGTCTGTGTTAGTGAGACACAGGCTTCACATCAGGTACTAAGTAACACTTAAGAAGGAATTAAGAAGCTGATCACAGTGGTGCACGGCTGTAATCCCAGCTACCTGGGAGGCTGAGGCAGGAGGGTCTCATGACTCATACCAGCATGCTCCAGTTAGCAACCTAGTAAGACTCTAAATAAATAATGAAAAAATAAATAGAAAGGTGACTGATCACACAGCTCCACGTGAAGGACCCGGGCTATCCTCACTCCTGGGATATCAAAAAGTCAGGACCAAGAATCTCTGGGACGTACTACGATTCCGGGGAATTAGTAAAGCACTGGACATTTGAAAAAGCTACAAGAACAGCTATTCAGGTGACTGGGGATACAGCTCAGTGCCACAGCACCTGCCATGCAAGCATGAGGTCCTGTCTTTGATTCCTGGAAAGAAATAAAAAGATATTCAAGGCTTCTACCCTAAGGTAATGATGGAAGTTGGACAAACTTTATGTTTAGCCTGATTCGAGTTTTATATGGTACATGCACATGTCAAAATAATCATAACAGGAATTAAAGAAAAAGTTTAAAACCCAGTATATGCTACCCCGCTCATGTTAAATACCTCGCTTTCTGTCTGTATCTCTAGCTCTGTATCTCTAGTTTGCTCTATCTCTGTTTCTATCTCTGTCTCTATCTCAATTTCTGTCTCTCTCTATCTCTGTGTCTCTGTCTCTCTCTAGCTTTCTATCTCTATCTCTATTTCTCTTCATCTCAATTTCTCTGTCTTTATATATCTCTGTCTTTATCTCTGTCTCTGTCTCTCTGTATGTGTCTCTATCTGTATCTCTATATCTATCTCTGTCTCTATCTCTGTATCTCTGCCTTTCTAACTGTCTCTGGCTGGCTCACTGTCTCTATCTCTCTCCATCTATTTTTATCTCTCTCTATCTCTGTATCTGTCTATGCTTCTCTATGTCTCTCTGTCTACCTATCTCTATCTGTCTCTGTCTCTATGTCTCTCTGTCTCTATCTCTATCTATCTCTATCAGTATCTCTGTCTCTCTGTTTCTGTCTCTGGCTCTGTAACTCTATCTCTGTCTAACTTTCTCTCTTGCTCTCAGTCTCTTTCTCTAATTTTATCTCTATCTCTGTCTACGCTTCTGTCTGTCTCTCTGTCTCTATATCTGTCTGTCTCTGTCTGTCTCTATCTCTGAGCCTGTCTCTATCTCTGAGCCTGTCTCTTTCTCTGTGTCTGCCTGCATCTCTATCTCTCTGAGTGCATGTCTGCAGTCTGTAGTGTTTGGGTTCCTTGTGTGGAGCCAGTGTGCCTACACAACACATCTAAATTCCAGCAGTATTACCAGCATTTATTATTTGATCTCTCTTTTTTTATTTAAAGAGAAAAAAACAGAAAAAAAGGTAGAAATATTACAGAATTTCAAGAAAAGAAGATAAATAGTAAGAAATCACTAGTTGATACATTACATATTGTTCTTTTAGAAATAGTTATTCAAGTTACAGGATTAAAGTACACAAAGTGGACACTCAAGCAGTGAGAGTGCAAACAGATCTGTTTAGCAATCCAACAAGAAGCTAGAAATATGGTCATCAATCCCACACACCTAAACATACACGCAGCTATATCTTTTATAGCACTTCCTATATCCTATTTTTTTACAATAGCAATTATACATTTTTACAATTGTATTTAAAGAGAAGAAAAAAAGCAAAACAGAAAAAAGGGTAGCAACAATAAAGAATTCTAAAAGCAAGAAAGAAAAAGAAAAAATGAAAATGAGAAAAAGCCCCACTAAGTAATCAGTAATTTATAAATTATGTACAGTCATCTTGGATGTAGTTGTTCAAGTTACAAAGTTAAAGGGTGCACAGTAAACATTCAAACAGTCAGACTACTAACAGCTCCACTCAAAGATCCAACCAAGATTCAGCAATATGGTCATCTATTTTACACACTCAAACATACATGCAGTTATATCCTGTAGAGCAGTGTCTTTTCCTCTCTTTTTTATGATAGCAATTACACATTTTGGTTTTATTACACTTGTTCTCATTTACTTTTTACACTAGAGACACAATATGATATTTATAAATATGATTCTTCTTTATTTCACTAATGAGGATAGTCTCAAGTAGTCTCCATTTGACTATGAAGGCCTCAAGATCATCCTTTTTTATAGCTGAGTAATACTCCATTGTATAAAAATGCCACATCTTTTTCATCCACTCTGCAGTTGATGGGCATCTTGGTTGTTTCCAGGATTTAGCTATCACAAATTGTGCAGCTATGAACATGGGTGCACATATATCACTGTGATATGAACTTTTCAGTTCTTCTGGGAAATACTCAGGAGGGGGAGAGCTGGATTGAATGGGGCTTCCAATCCTAGTCTTCTGAGAATTCTCCATATGGATTTCCATAATGGTAGCACCAGTCTACATTCCCACCAACAGTGGAGCAGTGTTCTTTTTTCCCCGCAGCCTCGCCAACATTTGTTATCAGTTGATTCTTGATGGCAGCTATTCTTTCCGGAGTGAGGTGGAATCTCAATGCTGTTTTAATTTGCATTTCTTGAATGACCAGTGATAGAGAACATTTCTTCATGTATGTATTTGCCATTTGTATATCTTTCTCTGAGAACTGTGTGTTCATCTCAGATGCTCATTTTTGGAGAGGATCTTTGAGTTTGGGGGGCTTGATGTTTTTTAATTCTTTATGTGTTCTGGACACAACCCTTGAACCCTTTTCCATTTAAAAAAGATTCATCCACCTAGTTTCTATCATCTACTTTGCTCTTCATTTATACTTTCAGTTTCTCATTGAAGAGAAAATGTGTAATGCGTGAGCGTCTGGGTCTTACTTTATTTAGCATTGTGGTCTCAAAGTGCATCCATTTCCCTACAAATGACTCAAGTGCATCCTTCTTCATGGGGAAGTAGAACTCCACTGTGTGTGAGTGTCACATTTTATCCATTCTGCTGAACACACCGGTTGCTTCCAAGATGTAGCTGTTGTGAGTTGTGCCCGTAAAAACACAAGTGTGCAAACACCGCCATTCGGTACTGTGGACACTGTGATATGCTATCTTTAACTGCATCTTACCATAAAAATGCATCTGTAACTCTCTTTTATATTTTTTCAATTTTTAGGCTTACTCCACCAGTTGAAAATAGATTATAAGAGACCAGCTTAGGAGATAAAATACTGTAGTAATAAGTGTACAGTATCAATTTTTATAAATCCTGTTTCTTAATATGATGATTTGTAACCCAGCTATTCTTTTGCATGAAGAAAAGAACTACTCTCTAAAACATTCTACTCATATGTACTCGCTAATACAGCTTTGCTTTCTCTGAATGAATGTGGGAAGGGTTTCAGAGTACTTACCCAATCTGCAGCAACTGCTGAGATTATGTTTCTTCTTTTGAGTGATTTCTTTCTTTTGAGAAATACAGTACACATGTCTCCTATTTGTACTGGGCAGTGTATTTACAGCTGATAAGAAGGTGTGTTTGTCAGATTTGAGATCTGCGGTGCTCAAAACATGGCTTAATTGGCCACTATTTTAGTATCCTGCGAGGCAGATAATAGCAAATACGCTCTATGCTAGCTTGGTAACAAGGGTCATCCCCAATATGAAGACAATAAGTTGAAACATATCACTCTTTAAAAGCACCTCTGTAATCCTTTTATTAATTTCTCCCTAGTAGACCTAGAGATCTTATCTCTTGTTTTAAAAATTCATCATTATACCCTGGCGTGGGTTTATTTTATTTAATATTCTGGGGATTTAAAATGACCTGCACTTTTTCCTTGGCAATGTATCTTTCTTGCCTGGGAAAGACATGGTCTCCATAAATTTGCAAGTTGCTTACAAATTTATGGTCACATATTTATCTGACACAGGTTGGAATTTGCTTCATGCAGTTGAAGGTCTTCCTCATGTTCTTAATTTTAATTTTAGCATGTTTTTTTTGCAGTATTGAGAATGAATGCATGTTTGTTGTGACGTACTTCAAATTTTCTAATGCTTCAAATGCTCTAACGCTTCCAAATTCTCTAATGATCTCATTCAATTAACGGTCATTCCATTTCTCTCCTTCTAATTTATAAAGTCTTCTTTTTCTAATTCTTTATAGTAATCCTTCTGTCCTGTAAAATTCTAGTTTTCAAATTCTGCTTCAGAATATCTTTCCACTATTTCCTCTCTCTCTCCTTCTCTCTCTCTCTCTCTCTCTCTCTCTCTCTCTCTCTCTATCTCTCTGTCTGTCTCTGTCTCTGTCTCTCTCTCTTTGTCTCTCTTTCTCTCCCGCACCAGGGATCAATCTCGGAGCCATATGCCTTGTAGACAAGCATATTACCATTGAGTTACACACCATTGCACATAGTATTTTTCTCTCCTGTCTTTTCCATATAAAGCATTGCTTTCATAATCATTAGAATGTTTTTTTGTTTGTTTGGTTTTTTTGCCTGCCAATTACTAAAATTTTAGTAACACAGTTTTGGCCATTGAAACCTATCCATTTTTATATGTTTCTTTTACAACTAATTCTTCCTTCCAAGAATTTTATCCTGCCAATCACACAATGCACTCCTGGATAATACATTATCCCTTTAGATTGATCGCTGTTGAGTATTCTATTTTCTCTATATTGAGATAAATTAACTTTTTATTTTCTGAGCTATTGAGCCAGGTGGCAAAATCGAAATACCTTTTAGTTAACAGAATAATTTTTAAAACAGTTTGAAATTAGTTTTATTTAAACTATCTAAATAAATTAGTTTCATTTAAATAGAAAGCATCTTTGGGACCCACCAACCTTAACTGGTGCTGTTGGTCAATATGTGCTCTTACCAATGGAGTCAATTCTATTAGCACAGCTATTGTATCCTTGCTTCAGGTCATAAAAATCGCCATCTGCTCTCTCCAGAAGCACATTTTTGTGGAACATGACCTGTTTGATCTTCTAGCTGGTTGTTGACTGCTGTTCTACTGCTGGTATTTTCTGAAGGGTTACATTAAGACTTAGACCCTACCTGTTTTGGTCCGGGGCTACATATTTTGTACCGATGTGATAAAATCATCTCACCCACACCTCTCTCCGATTCGTGCTTCAGCAATTTCCACCATCCAGATGGAAGGAACATAGTTGACAATGAGGTGTGACTGTGAATCTTGAGTTGGAGGTGATGAGCTAGAATGCTCTTCCCCCATAACTTCCCTTGAGAAGTCCTCAACCCCAGCTGAATTGCTTGGAGACAGCATTGAAAGAGGTCGTAATGCTGAGGTCACAATCCTATACTTTTAGTGGCTCTACAAGAGCAAGAAGAAAGATAATTGTCTTACATTTTTCCTCAAGGTTTCAGGACAGTGAGGATGCAGAAATCTACAAGCAAGGAAAAGAGAGTCCACGCTGGAAGCAGAAACCCAGATTGACCTTGACCTTGGATTTTTCAGCCCCCTGAATGGTGAATGGTTCCATTTTTGTTGTAAAGGCCCAGTTTTATATGCTGTTTTGTTGTGACAAACTTCAGACAGATTCCGTCATTTTGGTTTGGTGTTGTCTAGAGAGCTGGGTGCTCATTTGATCTGAAGGAAATTTCCTAAGCAAGGAGTCAAGTTACAGTATCATTTGTGGTCCAGGGTTCGTGATTTAACGGGGAAAACCAAACGTGGATTGAAGAAACATGTAGGTAGAAGCTTGATACCTTAATCCTGTTGAAAATAGAGGCATTTTCCCAGGTCAGGCATTTGTATACCAGATTCACAATCCTCACCACAACAATCCAACCCAAGGCAGAGCAGGCTGAAGGAGAAGAAGACATATGCACATCCCATCAGCTGGATCTACGCACTATCCACTCTACTGAGACTTAGTCATGCAAATCCCACAAATGACAGCATTCATGAGTTTTCCTCCATGCAAATATGAAATTAAATAAGAGAAGACTAGAGAAACAGTTTCCAAGTTTCTGAAGTGATCATGCAATTCATAAGAACCACGGCATGTGAAAGCATTCCTCCCTTTCGTGAATGATATCACGGGTTTTTACATTGTTAGCTCATGACGTTTGTCCTTCAGTTATTTTTTTAAATGTGGCGATTTTTGTCTTTCAGTCATTTTAAAAGATAATCCCATAGATGCTTAGTTTCCGGCTTTACCCAGTACTGACTTGCACAATGTGTGTGTGTGTGTTTGTGTGTGTATGAGCACACCCTAGATTGCTTTTAACCGGCTGTTTCAAAGAGTCACTCTTGTTGAAAACATTCATTAGCTTTGACAGTCCACCTTGGTTATGGAAGAGTGTACACAAGACACAAGATGAAATGGCTTTAGACATGGAGGGGAAGTTGGAGATGGAGATGCAGATGATGTGAGTGACTTAGAGAGGAAGAGAAGCAGAACAACAAGGAGGAGGAGGACAGAGTAGGAGAGCAAGAGGAGGAGGAGGAGGAGGAGAAAGAGGAGATGATGGAGGAGGAGGAAGGGAAGGGAGGGGAGGGAAAAGGAGGGGAGGGGAGCAGAGGGGAGACAGAAGAGAGGAGAGGACAGGAGAGAAGAGGTTAGGGGAGGGGAGGGGAGGACATAGAGAGGAAAGGGGAGGACGGCAGAGGGGATAGAGAGGAGAGGAGAGGAGAGGAGAGGGGA
>PVLA01017004.1:6550-18896 GCA_004027455.1 Hydrochoerus hydrochaeris
CATATCATAGTGAAATAGTCACAATGACAAGTGTTTCACATACTTAATGCAATTCCAATCAAAATATCATGAGTAGATCATCTGAGCAGTAGTGAAAACATTCTTAATAATCATTTGTATCCAGAAAAGATCTACAACTGGAAAACTCAATGGTGAGCAACAACAGAAATCAGGTTGTATCAGAAATGCTGACCTGAAATTATATTCCAAGACCACTGAGACTAAATCAACATGTTAGTGGCAAAAATTACACTTGAGGATCAGTGGGAAAAGAACAGAAATCCAAAAACACTCCACTAACTTACATTTGACAAAGAAATGAAACATTTTCACAGTAAGAATGATAGTGCTTCTACTAAATGCTGCTGGAAAAACTGGCTTTCCACACACCAAAGACCAAAACTAGACCTATGTGCATTTAAACAGAAACGTTTAACTTTTGGAAGAGAAACCAGGTAGAAATTTTGAAGACACTGGGGTAGGCAGAGACATTCTGAAGAACATCCAGCACACACTGGAAATATTACAAAGTATCAACAAATGAGATCTAATTTAAAAGCTGGTGCATAACAAAAGAAATCACCAAAAGAGTGAAAAGACAACTCATAGAGTAGAAAAAATTGCAACTCTGTAGTACCTCTGAAGAAAGACTTATCTAGAACATATAAAGATTTGAAAAAAATCAGTCTCCCCACAGTCAAAGACCCAATGCAAAAATGGGATTTGAGATAAATGTATACTTATTGAATGAAGAAATACAAATCACCAACTAATACACTGGGAAATACGATCACTGGTCATTGGAGAAATGCAAATTTAATCAACACTGAGCTATTACCTCATTGCAGAAAGAATGGCTAATATCATAAGTTAACCAATAACAAATGCTAGCAGAGTGTGGAGAAGTAGAAAACTTCTCCACTGCTGGTGGGAATGCAGAATGGTGCAACTACTGTGGAAGTTACCCAAAAGTTGGGATTAGGGGTCTCATTTATCCACCTATTCCTCTTTTGAGTATTTTTCAGATTAATTAAAACACAGAGATTTGCACCCATGTCTGGTAAAACTATTTGTAACCACCAAATTTTGGAAACAATTCAAGTATCAGTCAAGGGATGAATGGATTAAAAATCTTTTAATATAATGGAGTACTACTAAGTGATAGAGAATGATAAAATTGAGACTTTGATAGATGCATGGATGCAATTCAAAACCATAGGCATAAGTGAAAAAATCAGACCCACATGTGTAAACATGACATTGTCTTACTATTGTGAGAAATTGAATGAGTAAATATTGTGGTTTGGTAAGAAATAGATGTAAAGAAAAGAGGATATGTTGGAGAAAGGAAAAAAAAGGACAAGGAAAGAAAAAAATACACACTAGATAAAATAGTGTTAGAGCTACTTTCCCTTAGTTTAAAGAAAAATTTATGTTAATATTGTTTCGATGATATTCTAAGGAATTACAGTGTTTTATTCTAAGTAACTACTATGAAGATAATAGTATATAATGAATTAATTATTCTTAATCTTCTGCTGTCCTGTACTGAATCTGTTTGCTTTTACTTCTATTACTTTCTTTTTCAAATAATAAAAAAAAGAAAATAGCAAGATATCATTTGCTCATGGATAGGAAGAACCAACATAGACATATTCCCAAAATGGTTCCATAGATTTAATGCAATTCTTATCAAATACCATCAGCATACTTCACAGCACTAGAGAAAACATTTCCAAAAATTTATTTGGAACTAGAAGAGACCTAAAAGAGCAAAAGTAATCACAGGAAACAAGGAAAGGCAAGGGCCATCACAAGCCCTAACTTGGAATTATATTACAAAACCACTCTGATAAAAACAGCATGGCACAGGCAAAAACAAAACAAAAATCAAACAGAAAACTACAAACCAAACTGACCAAACAAATCTACAAGAAAAATCAGACTGGGGGATCAATGAAATGAATTACAAGATTAAAAACTCCCATTAAACTCAACTTGGACATCTATTGTTGACTGAGGGACCAAGTATATTCACTAGAATAAAAATGTTCTCTTTATAAATACCAATGGAAAACTGACTTTACACATGTCAGAGAATAAAATTAGACCCATATCTTTCACTGTGCACTAAACTAAAATAAAAATAGATCAAAGTTCTAAATATTAAATCAGTAATATTAACTTTGGCAGAGGACAGAATAGATAGAAATCTTGAAGACATATGTATACACAGAGATTTTCTGAACAAAACCTAGAATTCAGGAGAAATACTGCAATGAATCAACTAGAATCTCATATTATTAAACAGCTTTTAGACAGCAAAAGAAATTACCAACAGAGTGAATAAATCAAAAAACACATAGAGTGCGAAAAAAGTCTTAGCTGATTGTCCCATAGACAAAGGATTCTTATCTAGAACACACAAAGAAATGAAAAAAATCAAACCCTGAAATTCAAAAACTCAGTGCAATAATTGGCATCTGAGATAAATATGAAGTTCTCAGAAGAAGAAAAACAAAAGGCAAAAAAAAAAAAAGAATAAAAAGTACTCAACATCACTGACCTTTAACAGATGCAAAGTAAGGTAATGGTGAGATTGTATATCACCCCAGATAGAATGGCTATTATGAAGAAATCAACCAATCACAAATGTTGGATGGGCTGTGGGGAAATGCTACCCTTCTACACTATTGGTGGGAGTGTAAACATTTACAGCTGTTGTGGAAGTTGTTGTAAAGAATCCTCAAAAGCTAGGATAAGAGATCTCATTTGATCCAAACATTCCCCTTCTGAGAGTCTTCCTGGAACAAATGAACACATCATTCCACATCAATATAGGCACATCCAAGTTTAAAGTAGCTTAGTTTGTAATAGCTATATCTTAGAAATTACCACAGTTTAAAAAGTAAACAATATAGACACTGGCTTTACCCTCCAGAAGAGAATGCAAAGCTCTCTATTGCCTTTCTCTGGCTACATGAGTGCTGTCTTCTAGGTTTGCATCATGGATTCTGCCTTGTGCAAGAAGTTTTAGATTCTGAGGTTAGTACTTAACAGTGCTTGTTCATACAACCTCCTTTCAAATCCATGAAGGACTATATCTTTACTTATTTCCACATTTTTGTCTTCTTGGTTAACTGCAGACCATGCAATAGAATACAGAGACAAATCTAGGTTGTTACAAAAGCTGTTGTTCTTGTCATACTCTCTAAGTGAAATATATATATATATATATATATATATATATATATATATATATATATATATTTAAAGTGAAAAAGCCTGAAAAATCAAGAAGAAAAAATTTAGAGGAATAACAACAAAAGCAAAACGACAGTGACAACTACAACAAATACAATGTTACTATAGGATTTCAAAGCAAAATGACAGAAATTTAACAATGATTGTTATATCACTTATTCTTATCCTAAAAGTCATTCCCCAGGCAACCAGATACAATTATGAAAGATTGATGAAATAAAATTTCCCTTTAAGAAATTTCTTTCTCTTTTTATATATCTATGGTACCTTTTTATTTTATTTACTCTGTTTTTACACTAGTGTGACAATTTGGTGTTTACCCATGCAACTCTGGTTTAGTTCACTTATGAGTATGCCTTCTAGTTACACCCATTTACCTAGAAAAGCCTCGAATGTATCATTCTTTATTGCTGAGATGTATTCCATTGCACAAAAATACCACTGCTTAGCAGGCCTGGGGATGTATTTTAGCAGCATAAATGCCTGTCCAGAAAGTGTGAGATTGGGAGTTTGATCCCTAATATAGAAAGAAAGAAAGAAAGAAAGAAAGAAAGAAAGAAAGATGAAAGAAAGAAAGAAAGAAAGAAAGAAAGAAAGAAAGAGGAAAGAAAGAAAGAAAGAAAGAAAGAAAGAAAGAAGAAAGAAAGAAAGAAAAAAGAAAGAAAGAAAGAAAGAAAGAAAGAAAGAAAGAAAGAAAAAAGAAAAGAAAGAAAGGAAGAAAGAAAAAATAAAAGAAAGAAAGAAAGAAAGAAAGAAAGAAAGAAAGAAAGAAAGAGAAAGAGGAAATCTGTCACTGCATATTTATCCACTCAGTGGTTGATGAACATTTGATTTTTTGCAAGATTTGGATATTGCAAACTATGTTGCTATAAATATGGTTTCACATGCATCCCTGTGGCATTAAGCTTTCAATTCATCTCTGAAAATAATTAGAAGGGGAATAGCTGAATCAAATGGAACCTGTAATCTTTGTATTTGATGAATCTCCATACTGATTTCCACAGTTATTATACCAGTTTACCCTACCACAAACAGTGGACAAATGTGCCTTTATCCCTACAGTACTTCCAATATTTGATATTGGATGATTTCTTGATGTCAGCTATTCTTTCTGAAGTGAGATGGTATCTCAGTATTATTTTAGTTTACTTTTATGAAACGACCAATAATGATGAAAATATTTTCATATATATATTTTCCATTTGTATTTCTTCATATGAGAATTGTGTATTCCTTTCAATGCTCCTTTTTGGATAGCTTGTTTGAATTTGGGGGGTTGATTTTTTCAATTATTTATACATTCTAGATAGAATTCTTTGGACTGAGGGACAGTTGGCAAACAGCTCTATCCAATCTTTGGATTTTCTTTTCTCTCTATGGATGTTTTATACTGATGTGAAAAATTTTTTTAGAAGACTAGATCCCAGATGAAGCACTACCTGTGCAGTTTGTTTTTCGGTTATGAACCTACTCCTACCCATATGTCCTCAGGTTTTCTCCCTGCTTTGTCCTCCAGTAGGTTTAATGTTTCCATCTTAGTATTTAGATGTTTGAGACAGTTTGACTTTAGAGTATGTTGTTAGGAACGCATCTAGTGTGTCTTTCACATGTAGAAAATCAGTTTTTGAAATACCACTTATTAAAAATACTTTCTTCCAATGAAAAGGCTTGGCACATTTTTGCAAATATAACATGGCACAGTGTGCCTATACTTGTGTGTCATCTGTTCTGTTCTATCGATCCTCAGCTTTGTTCTGTTGTCAGTTTATAGCATATATTCTCAATTATTGGCCCACATGCTAATAAGCTCATGGGAGGTACCATCTGGCTTGGGTGGCTTATCAGCAAGTCAAGATATTTGGCTTCTTGGTGGGATTCTCCCAGCCCTAGCATGGTCAATTCTTGTGGAGTACTGACTTCTCTTTTCCTGGGCCCCACATGATTTGTCCTGATTATCAGAAAGGCTGGCTATTTGGCTTCTTCCATATATATTTTATTATAGTAACTGTGTTGTATAATTTCATGCCTGAGATTGTGATGCCTCTTGCCTTGCCTTTATTGCCCAGGATTGTCTTTGCTATTCTAGTTCTCTTATGGATTCATATGAATTTTAGGAATGTTTTCTGTATATCTGTGAGATGTGCTAACAGTATTTTGGTTGTGATTGCATGAAATCTGTATAACAGTTTTGGGACGATGGCCAATTTCAGAATGTTGGTTATTCCTATCTGTGAGCAAGGCACATCTCTCCATTTTCTAAAATTCTCATTAATCTTCTTTGTCAGAGTACTGCAGTTTTCAATACAGAAATATTTTACATTCTTCATTAGGTTGGTTCTTAAATGTTTCATTTATTTGATGTTATCGTGAAGTCTCTGGTTTTCTTAATTTCTCTCTCATTGAATTTGTTGTTTGTATACAGGGAAGTTGTTGAATTTTGTGTAATGATTTTATTCTCACCTAAGCTGCTGGAATTTACTTGTTATATCTAGAAGCCTATTGTTGTAGTTTCTGGGCTCACTTTTGTACCACAACATTTCATCTGTGAATAATGGTAATTTAATATCTTTCTTTCCTATTTTATTTCATTTATTGTTCTCTATTGTCTAAATGCTCTGGTTAATGTAACCAGAACTATTTTAAATAATAGTGGTGGCAGTGGATGATGTTGTGTCCTTCCTGATTTTAGAATAAAAGCTTTTAGTTTTTGACCAATAAATACCAGTTACTGAGATCATGTATTATAGGATCTTGTAATGCTTTGTGTTATTCAAACATTATTGGAAAGAGTGATTAATTTGCTGCAGGCACAATTCTTTCTCTTGTTCTTACTGTGTCTCCCCATGTTTAGGCTCACTGTTTCTTAGATTAGCCATGAAAATCTCAAGTACCCTTTCTGTGCTGTGCTCTATTCAATCAGCCTGGAAATTCTTTCTCATCTTTGCATGATACACACTCTTCAATCCCTCTCTTTTTGCCTGTCTCTTTCTCATCTTCATTCATCTCAAACTTTCCTGCCTGTGATCCATCTTGACTCTTTATGATTCTCTTTCTCTACCACTGAGAGCTCCTTTCTTCTCTCATTTGTGTCCTTCCTCATCAATCATTGTTCTGAGGTTTTCTTTATTTTAGGATACAAGAAGCACTGTGGAAAAGATCTGTCAATTCTTAGGAAAGAAGTTAAAACCTGAAGAAATAGATTTAGTCATCCAGTATAGCTCCTTTCAAGTCATGAAAGAAAACCAGATACTCAATAGCAGCCATTTCCATAAGTTGGGTGCCACTCAGGGTCTCACATATATGAGAAAAGGTAAATAAAAATTCTCTGCTTGCAAATCATACAGGGGATATGTAGCACACTCCTCTTGGCTAGAACAGAATGAGAAGAGTTAAGAAGTCTGAGGTTTTCTCCTTTGTGTTAAGAGTGGCGACCAACTAACATTAATTCTCTTTGAATCTCCCACATTAATCCTTCAAGGTCACATTCTCAGCAACCTCATCACATTCAAATTGTCCCACACCTAAAATTTCCCCACTTCTTAGTAGCATGACAACTTAGACTTAGATCCAAGTGTTTAAACTAGCTTTAGGGAACACTTCCAAGACATTGAAACACATAATTTTTGTTTAATTATTTTTATTTGTGCCTTTTTCTTACTCGGGAGGGTAATAGTTGGCAGAAAGTAAGAATTCTATGATTTTTTTGGTAGTACTTTGAGTGAACAGATATAAAACACAATATATCCATTACTAATTTTATTTTAATTACAGTAAATATGTGGTAATGGTTATCACATAACTGGCTAGTATATTGAAGCTGATATTACTATAGAGCTAAACAGTTTAACGAAGACCAAAAAATCTAATGAACTTTGCTCAAAACTTGAGAGTATTATTCTTATTAAGCACATTCAGAGGTTGGCATGTCTATAGAGAATAACTGGTCATTCCAGTTTAATCTATTACTTAACTCAGATGGCAAATGATGTTTACCTGGTGCTACCCTGTAAAAAGAGACTTTGTGAAAATGAATAGTTTCTAAATGAGTTAAAATATTGAGTCATGCTTGCAAGGAACAAACTATACATACAGGATCTTCTGGGAAAGAGCTAGAGGAAGTAAATTGTTTCTGTTCCAGCAAATTTGTGAATGGTAGGCACCGAGGCACAGAAAGGCTATTGGCTCTCAAGTGGTCCTTCAACTATGCCAGCCGCTGTGTCATAGCAGGTGCTTTCTAGGAGTTGACCAGTGAGATGCAGTGATGTCTTAGGCCTTATCACTTGATTTAATCTAAATATCTATGCTGTGTTTTCCAGGCATCATCGGGGACTGGAAGAATCACTTCACTGTAGCCCAAGCAGAAGAATTTGATAAAATATATCAGGAGAAAATGGCAGGATACACTCCAAAGCTGTTTCCATGGGAAGATTTTTGAAAATTGTGGCCTGATACCTGTGCTCCTGACATCGATGTTATCATGAATTCGGTCCACTGATCTCCAATTCTTTTGTTGGCAGTACCATGCTGATTTTATCACTGTAGCTTTGTAGTGTAATTTCAAGTCAGAGATTGGAATGCCTCCTGCCTTGCTTTTGTTACCCAGGATTGCCTTTGGTAGTTTCATCAGGATTTCATTAAACCTGTATAACAGTTTTGGGAGCATGAATAGTTTCAGAAAGTTGATTCTTCCTAGCCAAGACCAAGGGAACTAGCATTTCATGACTCCTTTTTGGAAATATTCTCTCCTGCAAAGTTTTTAATGTATTTGGAAGTTTTAAAATTTTTGGTTAAACTACACTGAGAAATGTAGAAAATAATGCTATTATATATGCAATACATTCTTTCATAAATATTGCATTTGCGTGGCACAATGATTCTCTTCCAACACAATACGGGCATGAGCCTCTTCCAGATTTGGTAAATCTGAGGGTGGAAAATTAAAGGTTAAAGAGAGATGGTGCCAAAATCATGCAATAATGACCCACAGATAAGTGAACCTATGTTAAATACCAAGTTATCATCTTCATTTATAGGGGGGCAGGTGCAAATGTAAACACATCCTAATCTTAGTTATTAGTCTCATGAATATTTGTGAAACTCCACAGTTAGCAAACTATCATGTAGACAATATTGAAAACATTTCTGGCACCTAGAAGTGTCTCTCAAGCCACCTCCCAATCTGCAAATGACCACAGAGGTAATCTCACTCCTTGCTTAAAACTATGGATCATTTTGTTGCTCTTGAAATGTACCAATTGAGCTTATCCTCTATAAATTGAACTGCGTGGTTGCTTTACTAAGTGTAAAGTCTTTTAGATTTATTTCTGTCTTGTGTATGTGTAAAACTACATTCTTCTCTGTTTAGGAATATGGCACAATTTTAAAAGTGATTTTACTTTTAGTTATATTTTTTGTAAAGTATTGATTTCTCACAACACTCACTGTTTAAAAGCTCCCAGCAGATTTCTATAAAGAGTAGACAGACATCTCAGGGGAAACACATATACAACCCTCCTCATTTATTACACATCCTTCGAATTAACTAGCTTACAAAATCTATAATTCTGTACTACCTTATTGAAGGCTGTCAAAAATTCATTAATATAATTGATGATGTTTAATAGGCGTTTTCACAAACTGCCTGGATAAAAATCAAATCAGTTGAGAAAGAACTCTCCTGATTTTTCACTTACTTATTTTTTAAATTTAACGTGATTTATGGCATACATATCTTTGAGATGTTCTAGTGTGTTTTAATTTATACTTGAGAAAAATCATTATCACCAAGAAACCAGAGAAGCTCATTTCAAAGCATTATTTTTATAGGTTTCTCTGGGTAGTTAAAACAAAAAATTTAAAATTTCAGAATACATTAAAAACCTTACAAGGGAGACTATTTCCAAAACTGAGGCATGAAACGCTTGTTCCCTTGGTCTTGGAAAGGAAAAATGTATGGAATTATTTCTCCAAGGAAATGGTGAGTGTGCTGTACAATAAAGGAGCTTCAGAACTCAGTATTTCTCTTATTTCACTGGATACCTCTAGATACTCCATTTTTGCAGCCTGCAAATCCATAGTTCCATCCTAACTGTAACACAGATGTATCATATGTTCTCACTCTCCTTCACCCCAGGGTCCACAGAGAACCCTCAAAAACAAAAAAAAATATCAAGTAAAACAAAATTGTATGAAGAAGGAGCCAGAGTAATGGAACATGCTTGTAATCCCACAACTCAGAAGGTTGAGGCAGGAGGATGGCTTTGAGTTCAAAGCCAACCTCAGCTACCAGTAAAAAGCATGCACCCCAGTTTACAGGATTATTGTCTTTATACCCTTTAGAGTTTGCAGAATGGAGCAGACATTGGAACGTTCCATCATTTTTGTATCTATAACCCGAGGTATTTATTAAAATGCCATTTTAATATTATGATTATTCATCTCTTCAATTATCATTTTATATCACCTTATTTTCTCCCAGAAGCATGGATTTTTATGTTTTTAGTGATGTTAATGAGGAGAGCCCCTCCTCTTCTGGCTGCTTTAGACTTAAGAGTTGTTTTTGGGCCTTTCTAGCCAGGAAGTGAAAATCATCTCCTGACTGATGCAAAGGAGGCAAAAGAACACCTGCATCTGTTAATTTAAAAAAATCCTTTTTTTTAAAGTAAAATTGGTTTTAAATACAAATAATATAAAACTCTACATACAATAATATTCTAGGGGTACACTATGAGGTCAGTTATATTCTTAAACTCACTTCAAATAAAAATAGAAATTAGAAAAATAGGATTTACTGTGTAATCAAAACATGAACCCTTTTTCTTTTCTTTTTTTAGTTGATACATTACATATTGTCATCTTAGTAATAGTTGTTTGATTGCAAAATCAAAGACTAAGCAGTGGGTACATACTCAAACACTAACAGTCCAACAATTCTATTTAATGGTTCCACCAAAATTGAGTTATATTGTCATCTGTCTTGCACACTTATACCTAGTTATATCTTTTAGAGCACTTTTCTTACCTTTCATTTTTTGCAATGTCTATTATAGATTTAGTATCTTATTAAGCTTTTATTTTTTTATTTTTTCACTAAAGATACAATGTGATGTTTAGCAATGTGAATTTTGTTTACTTTTCTTATGAGGATAGTCTTTGAAAGGTCTCAAGATAGTCCTTATTTATAACTGTGTAATATTTCATTTTATAAACATACCACACATTTTTCATCCACTCTATGGTTGATGGCATTTTGCTTGTTTCCAAGATTTGGCCAGTACAAATTGTGCTGCTATAAATATGGGTGAACATTTATCACTGTGGTATGACATTGTCAATTTAATGGGGAAAATACCCAGTAGGGGAATAGTTGGATTGAATGCAACTTCCAATCCTAGTTTGCAAACGATTTCCATATTCATTTCCTCAGTGGCAGTACGAGTCTACCCTCAGACCAAAAGTGAAGAAACATTCTTTTTTCTATGCAGCCTCGCCAACATTTGTTATGGGTTGATTTCTTGATGGCAGCCATTCTTTCTAAGGTGAGGTATTATAATAGTGTTGTTTTAATTTGCATTTCTTGAATAATGAGAGATGTTGAGCATTTCTTCATGTATTTGTTTGAATTTGCACATCTTTGTCTGAAACATGTGTGTTTACATCTGATGCCCATTTTAGGGTGTCTTTGAATTTGGGTGGACTGATGTTTTTCAATTCTTTATATGTTCTAGAGATAAGGGCTTTTTCTGAGGAACTGTTGCCTAAAATTCATTCCCATTGTGTGGGTTTTCTTTTCAGTTTGTTGATGATTTTCTTTGAAATAAAAATGTTTTTACTAATATGAGATCACAGGTGTTGATTATTTAAAGTATTCTCTGTGTGGTTTGCATTATGTTCATGAACTCTCTGTCTACCCCCATGTCTCCAATATTCTACCTACCTTGTCTTCCAGTAGATTTATGTTTCTGTTATATTCAGGTCCTTCATCCATTTTGAGTTTAGTTTAGTGCATGGTGATATGCATGAGTCTCTTTTTAGCATGTGTCATGTGGAAAGCAAATTTTTCCAACTTCCTTTATTAAACAGGCTTTTCCCATGTACATGTTCAGCTCCTTTGTCAAATATATGGTGATTTAGTGTCTTAGTATTTGTATTTGCATCACCTTATCTGTTGCATTGATCCTCAGATCTATTTCTTTGCAATACCATGCTGATTTTATCACTGTGCTTTTGTAGTAAGGTTTCAAGTCAGGAATTGAGTTGCCTCCTATCTTGCCTTTGTTGTCCAGAATGCCTTGGTTACTTTAGGTTTCTTCTGTTTCCAGAAGAATTTTAGGAATATTTTCTCTAGATGTATAAGGTATGTTAATGGAATTTTGATTGAGACTTCATTAAATCTTTATAAAATTTTGAGAGTATACCCATTTTCACGATATTGGTTTTTCCTAACCATGAGCAAGGAAAATCCTTGCATTTTCTAATATCCTCTTCAATCTCTCCTTTTTTCAGACTAGTATAAGTTTCAGTATATAGGTCTTTTACATTCTTGCTTAGGTTGTTTCCTATGTATATCATTTCTTAGAAGTTATTGTAAAAGAAGATATTTCCATAAATTCTCTCTCAGTGAGTATTTGTGTAAGAAATGTGATTGATTTTTGAATGTTGAGTTTATATCTAGCTATGTTGCTGAGTTTGTTTATTACCTCTAACATTCTTGTAATGGAGTGTTTTGGGTCTTCTATGTACAGTATTAGGCCATCTGCAAATAGTGATAATGTAATTTTTTCTCCTATCTTCATTTCTTTCATTTTTTCTCTTGTCTGATTGCTCTGGAAAATATTTCCAGAAGTATATTGAATATAACAGATGATGGTGTACATCCTTATGTGGTTCCTGATTTTAGAGTGAAGGCTTTCAGGTTTTGTCCTTTTAGTATAATGTTGGCTGTTGGTCTGTCAGAATTAGGCTTTATAAGATTGATGTAGATACCATATATTCTAATTCTCAGTGAGGTTTTTTTTATCTTAAACAGGTGTTGGACTTTATCAAAAGCTTTTTCCTCTTCTATTCAATTATTATGTGAGTT